>VZTO01009133.1:9876-34519 GCA_013400615.1 Syrrhaptes paradoxus | reverse complement strand
TAGGACTCATGAGCGAGGAGGGCTCTGAAGGTGTTCTCTTGCTTCAGTCTTTTCCAACCTTAATGATTCTATGATTCTATGAAAATGGGCCTGGGAGTATGTACCAAAGTCTCCCTGAACAGTGGAGTGTGAGAGGTTCCTCCTGGAGCAATTCAGTCCCAAAATCTAACCAAGATGCACTGAGTTTCTCTCCTGCTGGAGGAACCTGTCTCTTTTAACCAGATATAGAAGGCATCACACTAGTTAATTTAGGTAGCTAAGTCAAATACTTGGGTTGGGAATATTTGTAAAATACTCACAGCAGTGGATCAAAGACATTATGAATGGTGTTTTTTTCATCCGTCTCACAGACCACAGTACCAGAAGTACCTACACCACGCCCATTTTGAAAGCTCTGACTTTTGATTTAATACTTGAACATGTAACACTGGTAGTGCTGATGGCACAATACACTCTTTTTATGGAACAGATTTCTATAAACCTATGTAGTTCACTTGGATCAAATTATATTGCTACTCAGTTTAAAATCTGGATTCTTTGGCCAGATATTTAGTCCTATGAAAATTTAGTGCAGTTTTCTAGCTGATATCAATTAGTAAATCTTATATTTTCCACTAGTAAAAAAAAAAGCTTATGGTCGATGTCTGAAAATTCCTGTCCTTAAAGCATGAATCTTTCATGCAGCTGACCTTTCTGTCACCTAAAACTTCTTAGAGATTGATACATCTGGGTTTTTTACATTGCAAGATAAACTTCAGGAAGCTGAAGTAGGGAAAGAATAGAGAAAGAAAGGATGTGCCTAAATTGATTTGCTTCACATTGCTTTCCAGGTTTCGTTTACCCTCTTTAAGGATTAATTATTTGGATTAAGACTAGTTTGTGCAAATAAAAGTAAAATATATTGTTCTTTGATTTTTTTTGTACCGTGATAAAAGTGATACAGTTTTCTCAAAAATCAGATTTCAACCTGAATACTCAGGGCTTTTCAAGAGAATGTACAGCAGCTGGTCTCTTACCACCAAACTTAAACTTTATACTACTTATGACCAGGCCATCTGACTGTGAGTTGAACATCTTTACAAGCTCCTAAAAGTAGGCTACATAAACGCTAATTTGCTAGCTCCACCTAATAAAAACTGATTCCTGTGCAGTAGGATGTTATCTTTGTTCTGGAATCTGACAGCCATTTGCTTTTTCAGCTGAAGCAAAACAAAATAAACAGTGCAAAATTGTCCTGAAGATCAACACTGACAAAAAAGCCCAGCTGCTGTAAGAGGAAGCAGTTACTATTTGCTGCACCTAATGGTATAGGGGTAAATCACCATCTCTAAAGGGCCTTCTTAGGAGACATCTAGAGAGGAGTGGGAGGCCAGTCACTGCCTTCACATTCTTAGACGAGGACAGCTCAGCCAGATCTTGGACATGAAATTTCCCCCTAATAAGAACTGATTTTTGAAGCACTTAGAATGTTTTATTAGCTGCAGTAGTAATAATAATGAAGTTATTAATATAACTCCACTCTGTCTAGACAGATCTATATCTAGTTGAAAATGAAGAGAACAAAAAGAAGAGAAACAGCTTTCTTTCTGAATTCAAACATCTCTAAGTTCCCAAAGTTTCACAGAGTTCCCACCACCCACCATGTTGAAATGGCACCAGTGTATGGGATGTTGGCAGAACATGAAGCTTCTAGCAAGTGTGCACCATTAGTTTTTTGGATTGCACCAAGCACTCAGTGTTGTGTTTAGCAGCCAGGGCTCAAAGGTTGCTGTGGTTGGCTAGACCTGATACTGAAAGCCAGGATGGTTTGTTCTTCCAGTGCAAGCAACTGCTCAGTTCCTTCTGCAGCACTTTCCTTCAGCTCCTTGACACAGCTGATACCACAAGCTGCAGGTGTTCTCTCATAAACATGTGCCATATGTGCCCTTCCACCCCCTACAGAAGCTGCCCAATTCCTTTCCCTGCCTGAGTGGCAGCTCTTTCCCCTGTGAGCAGCTACCCCAAGCCAAATAGCTGCCCCAAACCCTTCCATAAACCAAAAACCTTCTTGCTAAGGTGCTACTTTCTTCCTACCATCTCAGGGTGGCTGCTCCTCAAGTGGATGTATAGGAATCACACATTGAAGTTGGCATTCAAATGTTTAGGTGGTAGCTGATGATCAAACAGTCCCTACTGAACATATCTGTGTGGTGGGAGGCAGGCTGCAGGGTGCAGGAAGCTTGCTGTGTTGAAATTACACCTGTTTCTTAAGTTACAGTTACTCAAAAAAACCAAAACTAGACTTTGCTGTTATATGTTACCTGTAGTGGCAATGTCCAGTATGCACGGTATGCGTGTGCATGTGCACTAGCATGAACAAGGGTTCCAAAACTCTGTCACTTATAAAATGAGGTGATGCTCTCATGAAACACATACCTATGACATGCACTATCAGTCTCCAGTCTGGATTGTCAGAGACCTCTGAATCAGGTCTATTGTCAAAGACTTGTGGATTTCTGGCATGTTGGAGCTTCTTGGTTTAACAGTTATGAATGATAAATTATAATCTCCCAGCAATGTTATTCTGAACTTTTTGTCCCAGACGAGGTCTTGTCTTGCAGTGGGAATTTGGTTTGCCCCTTAATGACAAGTGTGATTCCTCAGACTTCCCTCAATCTCTTCTCTCATTCCACTTTCATTTCTGTTCTTACTGTTAAAGGGTACATCTCCACATTGTTTCGTGTTGTTTGCAGGTCTTGCATTTTTCTGTTACACTGTGCTGCACTTAGTGTCAAGAGTACCGAATGCGTCAGTTACACCATGAAAGTAGAGAGCATGACTGCCTTGCTGGCCATTTTCTCTTTCTGGTTCCTATCCCTCCTCAGGCACAGTGCAGGTCTGTGGAAGTATTCAGTGATTTTTCCATGTTTCTGGATATTTTAAGCTCTGTTTAGGACTGTGATTTAGAACTGTTTTATTTCCAGCAGAGAAAAAAGATCTCCAGAAAATGTGCCTGCAGACATCCTTGTTGGGGTGGGGAGGAAAGAGTGCAATACTGGGTATCAGTGAGGGTGACAGTGTCTTACTGTGGTGAAAACATCATGCTACGGTTGTGTCCTTACCACCAAACTGGGATCCTGCACAAGGATCCTCTGCTTCCCGAACCCTAGTCCCCAAATTCTCAAATCCCCCAAACCTATATCCCACCAGATATCACCCATCCAGCAATCCCATCTCCCCTGACCCCTTTGTACTGAGACCTTCCTCAGACTTAGACTACTACTGCAGTACTATTGCTTTTTTTTACTTGCCAAGCCACCCCAGATTTGTCAGGTTATGGCTTCTCCACTCTGTCATGGATACTCATCTGTGTAAGTTCCTCATTTCTGTCTACATTCAAATCCTTTGCCACCTGTGTGTTCTTCCCATCAACCTCCCTCCCCACCCCAGGTCTGCATGTCTGTAGGAACAATTACTGACAAGTCCATTTCTGTTCCTAAGGCTACGGATTTATGAACCCTCCCTATGTCCTCTTTCACTCCCTTGGATGCTAGCGCCTGCTAGCTGGCTGAACTTATCCTCTCTCTTGGATCTGCCCTCAGAAATAAACATGCCCCAGCTCTTGTTTCTGGCAGAACTCTAAGAAAACCTGGACACAGGCTGCAGTAATCAAAAATCTGCTCAGATGGCAAAGAAAAACAAGACAAGTTTGGGATAAAGAGTCCATATAGAACCCTGTTTTAACTGTTCATCAGTTCTTGATTTATTTTACTCCTGGTACAATTTGCTCTTGGTTCTGTAATCACTCAGGGGCAAGAAGGCCAACTCCTGAAGGCCCACTTAATTCAGCATCTGTAGTTTAACTGATCAGCATTACGTAAGATGAACTTCAGCATAACATAACCAGTCCCAACTGAAAGGTACGTTGCTGCACAACATATGCATAATACATGATCATGTGAAGGATTAACAAATTGCTTGGCCTCGTTCTCCAATTCTATAATCTCTTCCATGTGGGAACGTCCCTGCACCCAGACAGAGCCCCCGTGGCCTCCACGATGTTCTGTGCTCTCCTGCCGTGGCTCTGTCTCTGATGCGGCAGCATTAGGGCGGACTGTCCTTGACATTACTTTTTCTAAAGCATTTGTTTCCATAGGTAATTTTGTGGGGCTTTAATGAGGTTGAGGGAGAAGAACTCTGAAGAGAAAGAGAACGAACCTGGTTTTAAGCCAGAACATGCAGTGGATAGTAGTAGGCTGATTGCTACAATGGAGGTGTTGCAGCCAATGAGCTCAGTATTTCTCTTATAAATGAATTTTAAGGTTGGCAAGAAGCAGCTTAGACAAAACCAAGAAGAATAACTAGGAAGGGTAAGAAAATACTCTGTTAATATTATTGTCCCGCTCCATATTTGTGTGTATACAGAAAAAGTCTGTTTCTTTTTAACTCTACTCAGATTAAACAGTGAGATAATAAACAGCTTTAAGTGACCAGTTTGGCAACTGTTTGGAAATGCAATATCCAGAGATAATTTTATGCTCAAACTGAATTATGTGCAGCTCACTGCAAGTTAGTAATTTAAGTCATGAAAGAAAGAATAAGATAAAAAAGGATCTCTTGTCAGTCACCCACATGTGTTTCAGAACACATTGTGTTTTAGAATCATTGGATGTGGTTTTTGTTATTGGCACCTGCTGGGAAGACAGAAAAGTGGCAGTGCAAAAGAGTAGTATAAAAATTTTAATTCTCTTGATATTGTCCAGAGTGGCTTTTTTTTTTTTTCTTCTTTTTCCCTGACATAAACATCCATTTTGATTTTGTTCAAGGACAAGCTTGGAAGGGAAGATGCTTTTTTTTTTTCAACTAGAAATGAGTTGAAACTAGATTATTTTTCTAGCTATCTCAACTTTGGAAAGTCTACTGAAAGAAGGCAGTATTTGTTTATAGTAGAATCTTCTTCACATTTTTGAAGGCTTCCATTAGAGCTACTGAAGAAAGATAAAATGTTTTGCACATTTACCATTGTGTATTCTTCTGTAACTCTAACTTCAACCCTATTATATTTGCTTTGCATTTGTGCTTTGAGTTGGTTTCACTGATGAAGACATAATAAATTATACATAAAAGAGAGTGATCTAAGAGGATGCTCATTAGGCAGTTCTAACTTGTGATGCATCAGAAACCATATGATTTGTACATTGGCTTACAGCTGTAAAACAGACTTGAAATTACCAAATGAAGGCTTGGTGCCAGTTTCCAGTGAAGCCAATGGCAAAACTCAATTTATTTCAGTGGTTTGGGGTGAAGTGTGTAATAAGCACAACTACAAATTAAGAGTTTTTGGTTTTGAGCCAAAACCTCCTCTTTCCTTCTGCAGGTCTGCAATGCTGAAAATGTAGGTGAACTCTGTCGTGTCGTGTCCTTGTGTGTGTGTGTTTCCACTCTTTTTTTAATGTATGAAGACATAAAAAATATAGTCTGTTTTTCAGTCATTCTTGTCCCTTCTGTTTCCTCACACTGCAAACCAAAGTGTAGCAACAGTGAGCAGTCAGGTTACAAGGAAAAATGAGACTGGCATGTCCAGAGTTTCTGGTTATCCTGGAAGTGATCTAGAGAGTAGCATAGCTATGTGAGTGCCTTATAGCCTCTTACTGGGTTGGAGGCACAGGTTCTGTCCTTTGGCGCCCATGATATTGCCACCAATAATGTCCTACTGCCGATTGTGTTCATAGCCTGATGCTGAGCTCAGGTAGCAAAAGGAACGACCATTTTGGTTTATTGGAAGAGACCTGTCCAAACTGCAAAGGAGGCACTTCAGGAAGCATGCCCACCATTTGTTAAAAATCTAAGTAATTTATTATTATTTTTGTGCAACACTGAATGGTGCTGTCTATCCTCTTCACAAGAACAAAATTTGTAACATGCCTCCAAATTATTGATGAAAGACCTCCAAACTACTGAAGGGATTTCAGAACATACGTCCCTTTGAAAGAAAAATGGTTGAGTGGGGTTCCTTTCACACTTATTTACTTCCTGAAGGGCTCTTCCATCTCTTAAAAGATTTCTGCCCCTTTTATCTTGGCAAAAGAAATTAGGCTTGTGGCATGTGGACTGAAAGCATTCACTAAGTGAGCTTGAGCCTCTTAGCAGGGAGTCCATACTGGACTTAAAGCAAAAACCTATCCCTAGTCCTGGAACCCTCATGAAGTGGAGAATGTTAGAGTCATTTACTGCTGCCTGGCATTGTTGCTGTGGGACAAGTTGAAATCGCTGGTCTGCCAGGCTTGTCAACACCTTTGAAATCTGCCGCCTAGCCTGATTCCCCAAAGGACTCCTTGGAGAGAGTGAAGGAGCCAAACTGACAGCCAAAGACAGAGTCCACCTACTTGTCCCATTTTCTTCCTTTGTCTTTGTTTCTTTTCCACTTTTATAATTGCCTTCCTTTTTGCTTGTTTTTATCCCAACACTAATGTTGTAATACTGGTAAGTGGTTTAATTAGAAGATTTATTAACTTGTGTTTTCAATCTTTTTACTGAGAAAAAGTACCAAAAACTTAACATCAAAATAAAAGCTCTTACACAATCCACTATTTGGGTGCAGTCTGTCCCCTTTGAATTCCATGGCTAAACTCCCATTGGCGTTCATGGGAGCCTATTAAGGAACAAGTTCTTGTTATTTTGCATGCCACATGGGGTCTCAATTTAGTCACTTAACTAAAGGCACCTAACAAAGTGGCCTTTTTGGGGGGATGTGGATGACTCAAGTGGCTAAATGGGAATACATGTGCCTAATTTTAGTACACCCACAATTGTTGGGTAACTGTCGTCCAGTATCATGACTTCATCTATACGGGTTGGCATTTATCAGTCATTCTGGGAATGACTTGACAATGTGTGCATCAAAAACACTTCTGATTGGTATATCCCATAAATCCAAAATAAAAGCAGATAATAAAGGAGAGAAGTAAATATGAACCAAAAATCTAGGATTAGCTTAACAACTGTAATTAAAGCCTGTCTGAGGCTTTGCTTCATGATAATAATTAATCACCTCTTTTCAGTGCATTTCTAATATTGCACATTATTAATTCTTTAAAAATATAAAGCAATTTAAGCTGTCATCAGAGCTGGGATAGTGTTTTCCTGGAGCAGCACTCTACAGAGAGTTTGGTGAAGATCTCAGGATGGGTAAATTTACAGCAGCAAGTGTTTAATGCACTTGGTTATTAAACACCAAACTAAGAAGAAGTGCTTCAATATTTGGAAGATCATGACCTACTGCATAATATCATTAAAAAAAAAAATTGGTTTCCAAGTTGCAGTAAAGTAAACTAAGACTCTTAGGATTTACAGAGCCATTGTTTGCTCTCTTCATAGGGTACATATTAAAATTTGTCTTGTCAGTTTAAGGATTAAGGCAAGATCTGATTTTTTGTTACATCACTATAGAACACTGCAAGTTCTGCCAGTGAAAACTTTTTATTTTGAAATTTATTTAGAACTTATGATCTATATAAGAATTGATGGATAAGATTATCTCCTGGCTTTAAGTGATAATCAACATATACATTCACACAGGGTGTGTATATATATATATACCCTGTCACTGGAGACCAAATATTTTATTCCTTCAGCACCTTTAGTGTGTGATCTCTCTGACTTATGTAAGTATGTACAATGAGACATGCCTCATACTGTTTCCCTTCTCAGTTATAAAATTGTGCTGGAATTCTTTGCTTTTTCACATCTCTCAACAGTGTGTTACCTTGGATTAGACTTTCTTTGATAAACCCTTAACAGTTCTTTCTTCCGTTGCCTTTGGGAAGTTGTGTATATCTTCTACATGTTTATCTCGGTTCTCCATTTTTTATTTGAACCTTCCCAAGGAGGTGACTGGATTCCTTCTGGCTTCAACTTATTGGTGGGAGAAAGAAACTTATTGTTTAGGAGAAAAGCATATTCCAGACTATTCTAAACTGTCCATTTTTCAAGCTTCAATCTTAGAAGAGGGGAGAACCTAACCTTCTGAAATATCTCTGCCAGTGGTCCTGCTTTGACCTTTTTTGGTTCTACAGAAACCATGTGTGCTAGGTCAGATTGTGCCATTCTACTTCAACAATAATGAAGATCTTATGCACCAAAATTTGCAAGTGCTTTAGAGGATGTTCCTGTACCCTGAAAATCTGTCTTACCCTCTTCTTTTTTTTTTTATTTATTTTTTTTTTTTAGACCATTAACCCAATTCTCCAGGTGCCTGTTACATCTGAGAGGAAAAGAAGTCCAAGAAAAAATAGTATTGCCATCTTCCATGGCTTTATTCCAGCAGATCACTGGGTCCAAAGAGGTTAGCTCTGTCCCTCTTGTCATAGTAGCAAGTCCGCTGTGAGTAACATGATCTTTATCCATAGTGCCGAGTGGTTGGAAGCAGTCTATTGAACGTCTTGCTGATGACCATTCCTCTGGGAATCTCTTGGTTGTCATGATTTCTGGGACATGACACCAATCCAGGCCCTTCATCACTGACACCGAGTGTCCTCAACCCTTCTGGCATCTATCTCCAGCACCAGCTGTCTGAAGTTGAGGTGTTAGGAGCACATTTCCCTCATTAGCCCTGAGATCCAAACTAGGATTTCAGTACCAGAAGAAGTTTCTTTGTTTCTCTTCTTTGAATAAAATGTGCATTTTATGAGAGGCAATAAATGCAAATAACTGTGGGTGGGCAGAAGGTCTTTTGGAAGCTAGAAAGAGGTCATTCTTCAGCAGAGATAATGCTTTTCTGGGTTGCTGCTGGGTCTTTTGATAGACTTCAGAGAGTTAGAACACAAGAAAAGGAGTCCTCAGTCTTTAGTGATAACTGCCTGGTATTCAATCCTAGAAGTGTGTGGAGACTCTCAGGACGAATGCTTATACTTCTGTGAGACATCAATGTTGGCTTGTTCTGTTTCTGTGGCTGTTTTGTTGTCATTCTCCAGGGACAAGGCAAACCCGGGATGTTATTGAAAAGACTAGTGTGCCTTTTAAGATCTGATTAATTGAGTTACTATATTTTTTTTGGATCTGTTGGGCCATGGTAAGGAGGAATCTGCTTACAAAATCATCAATATCCTCTGTTTCATGCAGATGGACTTCTGGGTCCTGGTCCTCAAATTTCTGAAAGGACTGATCAAGTTGTTTCCATTTATTAAGGACTTTTCTCCTCCGTGAGACTTGAAACTGATGCTAATGACCCTCACTTACATCCTTCCTATGAACTTACAGCAACTTTGTCACTGACATATCTGCCAAAGATGATGTGTATATTACTGAATATTGGCTGATCCTGGAGAGTAAGACAGTCTTTTTCTCTCTATCATATCCATTCTTCATGCTTCTTTTGAGATCCATCCTTATTTCTGGCTTAGAATTCCATCTCAGTCAGAAAATTCAATTTTATCTAATCTTTGTGTCTTCCCCCCACACTCTGAATGCCAGTAAGGCTCTGCCTTAATTCTTATTTCTCTTATTTTTTATTTCTGATTTCTGACAGGATCAGAAATTCCAGGTGTTTTTTGAGGCTCTTTCTGTCAACAGCCGTGTGATCTGTGGATATTGTCGTCTCTGTGTGCAGACTGTTCACGTAGATAAGAGGCTGTCATGGACTGTTTTGAGACTGCAGTCAAGGCTACATCCATGATTGGAGTGAGTGGCACTAGCTCTTCAGTTAAGTGAGTGGTAATGCTGAGAAATTTCACCTTTCTTGTCATCTGCTGAACATTCATGTGGAGCTCTTTTCAATTTCATGAGACCCCGGGCCATTCCAGAAGCATCTGGGAATGGTGCTGCACTTGACAGTGTTCTTACAAACTTTACTGGTATGAAGAAATTCCATTACTTCTCTGTGGTAAATATGCAGCCTTCCTCTGTGCTCACACTCCGTCAGTATGCATGTGGGCAATTACTGTAAAACAGAAAAACAGTTTATTTAAAAGTAAGAAAGGTTCTTCAAAATATGTGTATATATTTCTTTCCTTTTCTCCTTGCAGTGGACATCAAGGAAGACAGAATCATTCTTCTAGAGAAAGGAATGGAAGGGAAACTACTGTAGGAGGAAGCAGGTATTTTCTCTGCCTTCTTCCATGGCATGAATGTATTTGTGCACTACATAAATAAATAAAAAAAGGTCCATTTGCTGGTAAGTCACCTCTCTTTCTTTCCAAAATGTACACATGAAAAATGCTGGTAAAACTGAGTGTTAGCTCATTGAATGGGCCATCATACTGCTTTGGGGAAGCATTAGCCAGGGATGCTAAGCTTCACTTCTTGATTTGAAAGTCTACCACATGAATAAATATCACGAGTCATCACTGTTTGTCATTAGCAAGCAACCAGTTGCAACCACTGGGGTCTAGAGGCAATTTTTTTCTGAACATGTCTTTCATGCTGACATTTCCTTAATTGGTGGCAATAAGGCAGCTATGTTTGCCACTAGGGTGAGAAAAATCTGACACCTGTTCCATCCTGGATATAAATATTCCTTAAAGATCCTATCTACTCATCTGGTACCCAGGCGGTTAGGATTTGACTCTTAGAGTGACGGTGTTATTGTGGCCTGCCCATGTTAATTGTCCTGTTGCTGCCTTCTTCTAATGCTCTTAGGAGACTGCCTTCACTTTACCCTAGTTGTGTGTCTGGCTGCCTTTGTGCAGCATGGATAAGAAAGATTTTGTGATGCTTTTCTGTGCTATGTTTAGGAGCTTAAGCCTAGGACTTGGAATTTCTCAGCTAAATTCAAGTTACTCAGGACCTCCCAGGATCTGTCCCCCAGAAAGAATAGAGAAAAGAAGCCATTGCAATGGTTGGAGGGTAGAGTTATACAAAAGGTTACTAAACTTTATTACTTGTGCTTGTTGACTTCCAACTGCCCTGCCACCCACCTTCTCTCTGAGCCAGAAGCAAATTTGAAAAAGAAACCGCTGTGCATCACTTCCCTAGCAGAACATGTTGCAGACAAAAGGAATCGAAACCACAAGCAGAGAATTGGATTTCCCCTGCTTTCTCCAAAATAAATATTTGTTTGCGAGAAAAGCAGCCGGAAGAATGAGACATGTACCCCTGACACTAAAGGCTTGTGTGTTTGTGCCGACTGAATAGAGATATGATAGTCTACTGAGTGCTATCTAAGGTCAGTCTGAGCTCCACCACCCTAGCTTTTGAAGTAATGTCTTCAGCTACTTGCACAAAACAGAGAGAGATGTAAGGTTCAGGGAGTCCAGCAGGGATCTGTAGCAAGTGAAATGCAAAATGAGCAGTGGGGCTGCCCCTTGGAGCTGCTCCCTGCACTGCTCCTTCCAAACGGCAGCATCATTTTCCCTGAGCCATTGTGGAGAAGAGGACACACCACACCCCCCTGAGCAGCATCATTTGCTGGTCATCTGCTGGGATGAGCTCCAAGGAGACAACTTCAGTATAAAGGTATCCTTACCTAAAACAGGTGCCGAAGCCCAGCAGAGAGCTCACAGCTGGTGTCTGGGCAGGAGATAAGCACCTCCAGGAAATGGCTTGCATAAAGGGGAAGGGAATGAAGGTGAATTCTCATTGCTTTTTGGAGTTCAGGGACTGTGTCCACTNAGCAGAGCACTGTTGCTAGCTAATGTGGTTGGCTGGGAAAGCCTTCTCTCATCCCTTTTTCCAGGACTACAAAGTAAGCGCTGTTCGGCAGGCAGGTTAACATCCTCATGGTGAGGCTGTAGATGTGGCAGATATGCTTGCTCTTTGGAAATCAATGTCCCATCACTTGATTTTCTCTTTTTCTTCCACCATCTGCTTCAGTTAGCTGTATTCCCTTTTCCTGCAGAAGAGCAATAAAAAACAAGATAACCTGTACTATGCCATCAGGCACAGAGCTTGTCATTAAAGAGTAAATTTTTATAAGCAGTTACTGCATGAGATTATCTGGAGCACCAAAATTATGGCCTTTTGCAAGCTTAGGGAAATGTTGTGGCGTCTCGTATGTCACCATTTGGTAACACTTAGCCAGCAGAGATTTTTATGGTCAGCATGCATTCTAAATTCATAGCCTTTAGCTTCAATTTTTTTTTTGTTCTTGTCCACTGTTCCAGTCCTTGTATTCAGCTGTTACCTGGCATGAATTTGCACAGAAGAACCTCCCCTGTCATCAGAAAGCCAGAAAAATCCATTCAGATTAGGAGACGGAAGATTTAGAAAGAGAGGCTCTTTTGGATCATGCCTGTGCCTTCACAAAAGCCATATTTTTATTATGCCCTTACATAACCTGTCCCCTGTTNATATTCCTTAAAGATCCTATCTACTCATCTGGTACCCAGGCGGTTAGGATTTGACTCTTAGAGTGACGGTGTTATTGTGGCCTGCCCATGTTAATTGTCCTGTTGCTGCCTTCTTCTAATGCTCTTAGGAGACTGCCTTCACTTTACCCTAGTTGTGTGTCTGGCTGCCTTTGTGCAGCATGGATAAGAAAGATTTTGTGATGCTTTTCTGTGCTATGTTTAGGAGCTTAAGCCTAGGACTTGGAATTTCTCAGCTAAATTCAAGTTACTCAGGACCTCCCAGGATCTGTCCCCCAGAAAGAATAGAGAAAAGAAGCCATTGCAATGGTTGGAGGGTAGAGTTATACAAAAGGTTACTAAACATTATTACTTGTGCTTGTTGACTTCCAACTGCCCTGCCACCCACCTTCTCTCTGAGCCAGAAGCAAATTTGAAAAAGAAACCGCTGTGCATCACTTCCCTAGCAGAACATGTTGCAGACAAAAGGAATCGAAACCACAAGCAGAGAATTGGATTTCCCCTGCTTTCTCCAAAATAAATATTTGTTTGCGAGAAAAGCAGCCGGAAGAATGAGACATGTACCCCTGACACTAAAGGCTTGTGTGTTTGTGCCGACTGAATAGAGATATGATAGTCTACTGAGTGCTATCTAAGGTCAGTCTGAGCTCCACCACCCTAGCTTTTGAAGTAATGTCTTCAGCTACTTGCACAAAACAGAGAGAGATGTAAGGTTCAGGGAGTCCAGCAGGGATCTGTAGCAAGTGAAATGCAAAATGAGCAGTGGGGCTGCCCCTTGGAGCTGCTCCCTGCACTGCTCCTTCCAAACGGCAGCATCATTTTCCCTGAGCCATTGTGGAGAAGAGGACACACCACACCCCCCTGAGCAGCATCATTTGCTGGTCATCTGCTGGGATGAGCTCCAAGGAGACAACTTCAGTATAAAGGTATCCTTACCTAAAACAGGTGCCGAAGCCCAGCAGAGAGCTCACAGCTGGTGTCTGGGCAGGAGATAAGCACCTCCAGGAAATGGCTTGCATAAAGGGGAAGGGAATGAAGGTGAATTCTCATTGCTTTTTGGAGTTCAGGGACTGTGTCCACTCTGACCAGCTGGATGCTGACCTTCAGAGGATCCATGCCTTGCTGTGCAGGGCTCGTTCTTTAAATAAAGCAGTAGTACAGAACTATGCTTTGTATAGTAGCTCAACAGTTAGAAGCATTGACTAGAAAGGAGACGATACTGGTTACAGTTCCTTTCCACTCACAATCTGAGCTTTCCATTTTCTGGAAGGTGGCCCAAAAGAGTAGATTCCTTCTCAGAGCAGCTGGGAAGGCAACAGATAGGGAGTGAAGGAGGTAGCAGAGCACTGCTGCTAGCTAATGTGGTTGGCTGGGAAAGCCTTCTCTCATCCCTTTTTCCAGGACTACAAAGTAAGCGCTGTTCGGCAGGCAGGTTAACATCCTCATGGTGAGGCTGTAGATGTGGCAGATATGCTTGCTCTTTGGAAATCAATGTCCCATCACTTGATTTTCTCTTTTTCTTCCACCATCTGCTTCAGTTAGCTGTATTCCCTTTTCCTGCAGAAGAGCAATAAAAAACAAGATAACCTGTACTATGCCATCAGGCACAGAGCTTGTCATTAAAGAGTAAATTTTTATAAGCAGTTACTGCATGAGATTATCTGGAGCACCAAAATTATGGCCTTTTGCAAGCTTAGGGAAATGTTGTGGCGTCTCGTATGTCACCATTTGGTAACACTTAGCCAGCAGAGATTTTTATGGTCAGCATGCATTCTAAATTCATAGCCTTTAGCTTCAATTTTTTTTTTGTTCTTGTCCACTGTTCCAGTCCTTGTATTCAGCTGTTACCTGGCATGAATTTGCACAGAAGAACCTCCCCTGTCATCAGAAAGCCAGAAAAATCCATTCAGATTAGGAGACGGAAGATTTAGAAAGAGAGGCTCTTTTGGATCATGCCTGTGCCTTCACAAAAGCCATATTTTTATTATGCCCTTACATAACCTGTCCCCTGTTTCAAATGCAGCTTAAAAAAAAAAAAAACAACCCTCCTTCGTACAAGAACATGACCAGCTGAGTAAATAGAAAAAACTGTTGAACTTGTGGATAGTACTTACTGAGGCCCTAACTATTTTGATACATGTGCCTGCATAGCAATACATTTTGGAGATAAATAGTGATATTGAGACACATGAAAACAGTTGGTAAAGGCTACAAGTTAACCTGAAAACATATTCCTGGTAACACAGTTAAAGGGGAGGGAGACGTGCTCAAAGGTAAATTCAGGTCAGTTGGCATCTTCAAAAACAAGACTTAGATGACTTATAAAACAGTCATATGCAAAGAAGGAACAAGTCACAGCAGCACCAAATTTGCCACAGTGTCATGAGAGGGCAATAAAGGAAAAAAATGTCAAAAAGAACCCAGCAATAAAATGAATATATTCATTTTATATTCTCTCCAGACAAGAAATGGTGCCAAGCAGAACCGCATCAGCATGTGGCCGTTTCTTGCACTGACACTAAAAACATCTGTTGAGGTACAGTGTTTATGCCGTCTGCCAAATAAGAGTTTTTTAATCTTAAAACATATGCTGGAAATAGGAAAATTTGGACGACAACAAAAAGAGAAAAGAGGGATGGGTGGCCAATAAATTAGAAGTGAGAAATGGGGGAGGACGGATTGGAGAGAATGTTTTCCACAGTGCATGACAGTTAATTCGGGTCATCTCAGGTCACCAAGTGAAGGGAAGCTCATGGAGGAATTCACAAATCACTGAGATCACTGAGAAGTTAAAAGAAACCAAGGGATGTTCCTCATGTCAGAGACTTCATCATTCAAACATTGGGTTTTGAATTGGGTTTTGAATAGTTAATCATAAAACTCAGAATTCATCAAGAGTTTGGGGATACGTCTAATTCAAGACACAAGAGCTGCTGCTGATGCTGACAGAAATGCTCCTGCTTTTGCAGGCAAGCATATCTCACATTTTTGCAGGAAACCATATAGTTAAGCACCCAGCTGAGCCAGGGCCAAATATTGGCTCTGCAAAAATGATGCCTCCGTGCTACTTGGCTAAATACTTACTCAAACAAATTTTAGATACATACAATGGATAAGTTATTTAAAGATTCCCCACCTTCACATTTAGTTCTCTGGTTAAAGTGACTAGAATACAGAATTCACTAATATTTCAGTGAGAATAATTGGCAGATATGACCAAACAAGTTATTCAACTATTTCTAGAATATTTTTCAGATAAAGTAACTAAGTATTCCTTACAATAAAATCCTCAGATAAAGATAAAGGGTAGGTTAATTTTGTTTCTAAAATAAAATCTATGTGTGCAAGGAAGTTATTGGATGACGTTGCCTAAGGAATCAGTTTTCTGAACATGTGTAAGTGTAATGCAAATGAACATGTAAATAGAAGATTTGAGTTCATATCACTGAGTCTTTGAAGTCAAGAAAGTCTTTCATTCAAATCAATCTCTGTTTGGTACCATCTCAGGTCTACACTTTGTGGTGCATGTCTAAAGACAGAAACAGACAACAAATCTACTTTAATGTAATTTGTCCATTCAATTAATTCCATGTGAAGTGGACTTTTAGAAGAGAAAATGTGCCTAGGGTAAAATCCAGGCCCCTAGAAATCAAAGAGGAAACTCCCACTCCCTTCAGCAGAGTCAAGATTTCACCTTTATTGTACATGACTTTCAAGTACAAAAGATTTGTGCTTAGTGACTCACTTGCTGGGACACGGTAAATTGCACATATGTTGTCAAAATCTGCATCACATTAATTGTGTTGCATATCCTTCAAGATTTGCTTCAGTTATTTCTGTTCCTTTTTTTTTTTGAAAACCACAGTAGAAATGAGCAGAAGGGTCTATTATAGACACCATAGCCTACAGAAATTTTTGGTGCTCCTCTTGTGTCCAGTGGGGCAACTTTACACTTCAAATTCTGATAGAGTACACCAGCTGGAGACAACTTATTTCTAGGATATACAAACACCCTGGGCAATATGAAAATAAAATTCTGGAATGAGGCGATGGGAGCAAATGGGAGATGTTTCCCAAGGGCAGCACTCAGAGCTCATAATTTTCTGTCTTCTCTGATGTTTAATGACTTTGATGGAGTTCTGTAGATTAGGTGGGTATGTAGCTGAATTTTATTGGACATTTCTGTTCTTGTAAAAAGAGAGATCTTATGTTCCCACATAACAGTATTTCCAAATGTTTTTGTTTCTTCCTGAATCTTAAGAGAACATTTTTGTATGATCATCAAAAAGAAAAAGTCAGTCTAAGCCTTTGGATATGTCTCCCTTTGTCTTCAATGCCCCACAGCTGGAAGAAGTGGAATAAGCACAGGCACTGGAGAAAAATCTTATTGGCTCTTCTGTTAAAATACTGCTAACAAATTGATGTTAGTTTTTCATTATTGAAAGACTGCAATGTTTTAAAAGAACACTAGGAAATAAAATATTCTTGGCTGATCAGATAATTTCTGTTAAAGTTCAAGATCATTCTGGGATTTCACAGCTTTTCCGCTAATACCCGGTGGGAGACTCTCCAGTGATCTGGAAAGAGTGGCAATGTAGATCACGTAGAAATAAACTTGCATCTCTTGATATCCTTCTTGCAATGAATGTTAAATTTCATGTAACACCCAAGCTTTGGCTGAGTCTTTGCTGATTTTGAACGTGTCCTCACTTTCAGGATTGTGAACTAAATTTTCAGATTATTTCCACTTAAATTTGCATTCTTGTTTCTCAAAGAAAGTTGACTAACCCTTCCTTCCCTGCTCAACAGATGTTTGTCTTCTTTAGTGAGAATCTACGCACTGTTCATTGCAATATTGAATTCTGAGACGTAAATTAAGTTTTGGTGACTACTAATCTGTCAGTTGACCTCCATGTTCAGAACAATTTCACCCACAGTGAGTGCAGACAGATATATATCAGTGTGATAGTGTGATTAGGAACTTCATCAACTGTTACTTGTCTGGACTTAATTGACCTTAATCAATGACTGATTTAGGTCTTTGATCCTTTAAAAAATAATAATAAAAAAACTGGTAGCATTTAGGGTTTTTCAAAATTTTAGACATCATAAAGAAAAACAGTTTAAGGTTTCACAAAACTGTTGAGTTTTGCAAAACATTTTGCCCCTTAATTTGAACCATCATTTTCTCAAAGAAAATTAAATTAAAAAAACAACAAACATGTTTTTGTAATTAAACAGAATATTGAGCTATGCAAACAATAAAGATCCTTGTTTGAAATTAATTCTTGTCCTGCTTCTGGGATTACCAGGGGAATAAAATTATAGCAAAACAAAACAGAAAAACCTGCTACAGCCTAGAACTTGTGTTTTACCAGAAGCAAAAGGAAATTTAGGCTCAATAGTTCTGAGTTCTATTCTGTCTCCAAAAAACATGGTTTTAGAGTTTGTTCTAAATTTGACAAAATGTAAAATCTCATCACTCCTGTCATCAAAAGCCAAGGTTGTATCTCTGTGGTTTTTTTGTCTTTAAGGCTCGCTAGTTTACTTTTTCCTCCTCTGTACCTAAAGGACATTTTGAGATGGTTCTGAGGGCAATGCATTGAGTCAATAGATATTAATTGTCTAAACTTTAGAGGAAAAGGTTCCTCCTAGGGCAGGAAACCTGCCTGGAGCTAGGAAAGTCCCATAGAAGGAACTGAATGCTTTTAGGCTGGCTGGCTACTTTTTTTTATATTTATGTGAAAATTAAAAAAAAATAAAGAGTAGCTAATTTTAGCAATATCTGACCCGGGAAGCTGCATTTTTTTCGAATCAGAGAGGCTGTTTTTAGAGACAGGTCAGACTCCTTTGAGGAAACACTACTTGTCCACTTAAATACTGAAACACTCGAATTGGCTTCAGAACTTTAAGTGTCATAGGATATCACAGTATCAATTGTATCAGTTTTGGGGTCTCGTCTTCTGAGAGTGCCTGCCTGAGTGTGCCTGCTTCTTTTAACTACCCATCAGTCCTTTGCTCTGTTGAAATCATACCATCTGTTTTGTGTTGAGCCACTTGAATAATCTATTGCTCCCCTTATTCTTTGTGTACAGAGCTGCCTTTTGGAACACAATGTTTAGTCAAGCTCCTTGGCCCACAAATTTCTTCTTCTTATCCAGTTCTCCTGCCCCAAGTGCCCCAGTTGTGCTTGGGTTCTCAAGAGTCCAAAGTCAACATTGTAGAGGCACGGGCATGCTGAGTTTGTGGTTGAGGGCACGTCCAAATATTGCTACATCCCAGATTTGGTTCAAATAGTGTAGCCCATTTATTCTCATTAAATAAATGACATTTCTGCAAAAGAAAGAAGAATGGGGAGAGAAAAGGAGCGGGGATCAACTGCTGAAGTCTTCCCTGTGTTCAGAAAACACGAGCATTCCTGTAACATTACACTGATTCTGTCACCAGGGACCCAGAGGCCCAGTTTCAAGTTTTTGCACAGTGCTCCAAGAGTCCCCAGCCACAGAGCCATGCCCATGATTGAATATTGCCAGCATTAAGCAGATTTTCCGGGGAAATTTTTTCAAAAACTTTTTTTTTCCTTAAAAAACCCCTTGTTTTCTTCAAGTTATACAGTCCTATTGCCTCCCTGAGGGCCAGAGGCTAACACGTGGAATAGATATCAATGAATTGTTTTCATCCTACAAGCAAATGACCATGTCAAAATTCTTTCAGTCTCTTCCTTCTCTGTGTGGGACTTTCAAAAATATCACTTTATTTGGTATCCAACCTATTAGCTAAATGTTTTGTTGAGCATTTTAACGCAGTTTATGTAAATATATTATGCTCACTAAAAATGATTTTAAAATGTGAACTAAAATATGAAAATTATGAACTTACATGTGTCCTATAATGATTTCTTATGACAAAAGGACAGATTTTTCAAAATATTAATTTATCTTGTTACTTTGTTAATAGTTTGTTCCAGCTTCCATTTCTTCATGCTGGCATTCAATGGTATAAAGCGTCAGTGAATGTGTATGGCTATTTTATGTTCTTTTAAGATAGGGTATTTTGCTGTATCTCTCACTACATAATAAAATAAATGGAGGAAAACTTCACAGAACGCATACTGCCAATTTATCCTAGAATGTCTCGGCTTGTACTGGCTCACAGCCTGACCACCACAGCAACACGGTGTGCTCGTGGCCTCGCGCAGGCCAGCAGCTCCCCAGCGCCTGCACTGCTCTATCACCAACTTGCTGTGTGGCCATATGCAAATAAGCCAAACATCCCGCAGTTTTGTTTTCCTTACTCATTAAGGATGGCAGTGCTCATCTTCGGTGCTAGAAGACCGAGACTTGTGAAGACTGAATCCAAAGGCAGTGAGCTACCAAAGCTTTGATCTTGCAGCCGGGTACGGGGCAGGGTACTGGCAGCCCAGCTGGGGTGTCTGGGCAAGCAGAGTCCAAGGCAGGACGGGCGCCACAGGATCTACCCTGGGAACCTCCTGCCAAAGCTGGGACTGGGTTCCCTAACTCCATTGAGCTGTTCCTGAGTGCTTCATAAGCTGAATGAGCCCCAGTAAAATAACTTTTCATAACACTGTGAATATAGCACCAAGGTCTAAAAATGCAATAGAAAATGCAATAGAAAAGATTATTGTTAATGATTTAGAGATAGTTTCCACAGATTCTAGTATTTAACACTGCTTTCAAATAGACATATAGAATATCCAAATCAGTCATATCTGTGTTATAATATTAACAATATTAGGAGCCAAAACTTAATCCAGTCTCTTTTATTGCTTTTGCAAAATGCAAACGTTAATTTTCCCCAGGTTGTATATGACTTGGACCTGCATGTAACAATAAATCATTTGTTTCAGACAACTGAGTGACTGCAAATCAAGAACAGAAATAATACAGACAATTTGACAGAACATATTTCAGCAAGAATATAATTTTTGAGGAGTGTGAGCTCATTTCTGCCTAGATAATGTGTTTTTTTAAAGGATAACCAGAATTTTGCCCATAAACTTAATATTTAAGGCATCGTTCTAGTTAATGAAAGAAAATCTGTTTGTCTTTCTCCTTTTCCTCCTTTTTCACATTTTTCTCCTTTTTCTTTTTTTCTTTCTTTTCCTTTTCCTTTTTATTTTTCTTTTCTTTTTTCTTTTTCTTTCTTTCATTTTCTTTCTGTTTTCCTTTCTTGCACAGGAATTATTATTTTCTGAAGAGAAAGAAAGACATTTTTTAAATCTATTGTTTACTCGCTTATTAAAAAGGATAAACTAATAATGCTTTTGTCTTTTTCCACACCAAGAAAGAATAATGTTGCAGCTGAGCATCTGCTACAATAGGTTTTATATTTTAGAAGATTTAATCTGTAGGGATGAGTTAATGTTTCCAGGGAGTGGTATCGCAATACTAGTTAAAATGTCTCTCCTATAAATATGAGCTCAGATTGCTGAAAATGAAGTTTGAATTCTGAGGCAGTTAATTAGTTTGGCTCCCAAAGGGACCAAATAATAGCTCCTTCAAAACAATCTCCTTTAAGTGGATGAGATTCTTGGAAGTACTATGACATACATCATAATAGCTCATTGCAAACATTGATCTGGAGACTTGCTCTTGCCAATAACTGAAGATGCTACAACACAGCAAATTACTCCTTGTACATACCCTTGTTGGTTCCTGGAAGGATAATTTCTTCTTGTTTTAGTATTGATATTCATCATTGATAGCCATAGAAAATGGGTGTGGAAACACTGTTTCTGGAATGCACTTAGGCTGGTAAACCAAAGCAGAACTAGAATCTGAATTTTAATTCAACACTACAAAAATCTAACATAATATCATCATTTCAGAATTTCGACAGCCAACTAGCAGAACAATGTCTCTATGACCAGGTGTAAGTAATACCCATTGCCTCAAATGCACTAGTCTTTTTTTGTTTCTTGTTTTTAATGTATCATAGAAGGAGTCAGAACCTCAAGAATATATTAATTTTTGGAGTCTTTGCTTAGAGAATCTTATTTGAAAGTTCTTGATAAAGAAAATTCATATCTGAGTGTGTTGGCAAAACTAACTCTTCACTGATGCTTGACTTCAATTCTAGAGTAAAGTGACTTCAGTATCACTAATGGGCAGGGAAGCAGGAAAAAGAAGGAGTCATCAGAGAGACCTGAGGTACAGCCAAGTTCTAGAGAAAATATGCACTATTATGGTTCATTGTAATTCAAGTTAATACAAGAGAAGCCCAAGAGAGAGGTATATTTGGAATTACATCCAGCACATTCATTCTTTTTGGAGCAGGATGAGAACTTATGTAGTAGTATCATCCTGTTCTTACAATTATTAACTTGAATAGCTGTAGCATGAATACTGAAATTTCTGAAAAAAAACCCAAAACTGCATGTATGTGTTCTATAGAGGACTGTCAAATATCAGTAACGCCTGTTAAAAATATTAAGTATCATCACAGATTATTCTATTTCTTAATCTGGGACCTGGGAAAATTCAAAGGGAAATCATACATTGTATGTGCAAAGGATACATACACATTCCTAGCCTCTTTTTTTTTGGCACATCTGCAACTTCAAACTGTCTAGTGTAGTTTTTGGTATGTTTTTATGAAAAAAATAGAAAATGTGTATTCTTAAACGTCAAGGAATGTGTAAGCTAATTGTAAAGTTACATGGGTTTAATTTTGCCCTTAAATATAGTCTTCAATTCCTTTGTGTTTAGGAGAAGAATTGGACCCATCTGTTCTTACCAGCAGAAGGAAGACAAATGGAGCAGTTTTTCAACAACGGAAAACCATCTCGAGATACACAGATCAACTTAGACTAGAACTAAAACAACAACAGCAACACCACCACCACAGTCTTGCAGTCTTTTGACTGGTACTTATCTGACCAATAATGGCCAAAAGCCATCTAACATTTCTTAAATGACATGATGATAAAACCAGAGTCTGGAAAATATCATTACTTGATCTGTTTGGTAAACCTTCAAATATTTCTTTCAGAAGATTTGCCAGGCAAACAGCATAGTATAAAATTTAGTTTTATTTAATTTGTGTTTTATTGCTTTTGAATTTTACTTTCAAAAAAAGACGTGATTAAAGAGCTACAGCTGAGCGAAGATACAAAGCTTCTGTTGTAGAAAGCTGAGTGAGTCTGAGTCTGTAGATCATGGATTTGTAGGTGCATTATAGTCCAGAAAATTGTGCTGCAGGATTGTTTGGTGGGTTTAGTGTGTCTGAAATGAGCTGGATGGGGTGAATGCAATATCTTACTTGACCTTTTCCTTTGTTATGGCTGCTGTTGGCTATGTCAAAGCCAAAATATTGGTGTATCCAGTCAAGGAGACCCTCCATTCCTTACATTATTCATTCTTTAGTTACCAGAATAAAAGAAGGGCTGAGTCAACAAACCAGTGCTTTGCAGAGACACTAAATAATGAAGCTTTTAATTGAACTTCGTTTTCACTATAGAATTCAACCCAAAGAAATCCAATCTTTAAGTAAAACCCATCTACAAAGTTCCTTTCCCCCAAAAATAACAACTTCTTTTTGGATTGTCTGAAGATTTCAGTCATGCAAACTTGAAATAGGAACTCATCCATTTGGCTTCATTTTAGATTTATCCTGTTAAAAAAAATGTTATTAACCCAGATCTTTAATCTTATACATATGACACAGGTAAAGAGTATGAAAGAACATTTCTAAACACATTTCATTAATAGCTCTGAAAACTGCAAATGTTTGTTACTATGAATGCTGCTATGTTTTTTGCAGAGTTTTGATGAGTAGCATGCAGGATTGGGATGTGCAACATGCCAACACTTTCTGAGCTGCTGATGGGGCTGTGGAAGAGCAAACTTCTCAGCTCAGTGGGAGGCACTGCAGAGGTTTTCTCTGGGCGTTAGGCAGGACAGGGTGAAGCTTTGAAGCAGAAGGAGCACGGAGATCACTGCTTGAAGACTATGTTTCTTTTTTATTTGGTAAAAGTGAGCAAAAGAACCAAGGACTGGTAGTGATTAATGCAAATATGACAACATTTGCTTCTCAAGGGGAGATTTGATGAGTGACTGAATCTAAAGACTCTTTGCTGAAGGTGTCTTCTTCTCCCCAAGCCCTGTCTGAAAAGAAAGATGTGTAAGTGAGCTCAGGCAATACCAGTTTGTATTTATGCAGCATCTTTAAAATCAAAAGGTTCCCAAGACTCTCTATCAATTTGTATGGCAAAGAAATCAGCACTGTTAAAATGCAAAAGGATAAGTGGGAAATACATTTACAAAACAGTGTCAGTCTTTCTGAAGGAACTACAGCTAGGATATGCTCAGGCTTCAACTGTCCAAAGTTGTTTTGTTTTGTTTTTACTGGATAAACAGTGTGTGTCTATAGGCAAATATCTTGGAGTATAATCACAACACACATGGCATATAGAGTAGAAAATTATTTAGAATAAGTAAAATCTGACTCATTAATATGAATTTCTGTATTTTATTTGCTCAAGAAATTATTTTTTAAGTACCAGGAAAGAGCACAATAATTGTTACAAGATTTACTGTAGCTAAGGCAAAAAAGCTTTTTAATCACTCATGATGAAATTATAATAGCAATTTCAGCATAGCTGCTAGGGACAAAATAGCTAGAATTTTTGTTTGAAGAAATGTAAAAGTACAGAAAATATACGATGACTGTTTTAAAAAGAACAGAAATATACATGCTATCATTTCATGACAACTTAAAATAGTTTCATTTTCTGAAGTTCTCTCACAGCGAAATACATCTTAGTATGAGAAAAGCTGTGTATAGTCAAAAATGTAATAATTGTTTTCAAACGTAAAGACAATGACTAAGTGAAAAAGGCATGTTTTTTTTCTGTGCTCACTAATGCCTCAACCGACATAAATATAAAAATGTGCCAGTGATTGTTTGTTATTACACAGTTGAATTAGGAAGAATCAGTTGTCTGGATACTAATTTTCAAGATGTGAAAGAAACTGCAGCAGGAATATGATAATATAAGAAGTGTGCTGCAGTCAATGCTTAGAACCTTGACAATACACCAGCTTTTGCAGAAAGGTAGAATAATTGTCTTGGATATGATAAAGTGTAAGACAGTGAAATAATTGAAGTTTAAGTTAATGACAAATTCTTTGCTCATAAATATTAATGTAAACTACAGAAGCATCATGGTAAACCAGAAAGAGATTTCACTCAGTGGTGTATCCAAGCCAACAAGTATCTGACTTCATGTTTTGATTCTCACCACTGTCTCTGGGGAAAAAAAAAAAAAAAAAAAAAAAAAAAAATATAGAAAAACAAAACAAAAACAAAAAAAAAAAAAAAAAAAAACAACCCCAAACCCC
>VZTO01009132.1:0-33507 GCA_013400615.1 Syrrhaptes paradoxus | reverse complement strand
TTTGGGTTTTTTTTTAAGTATTTTTCATAATATATTATCAACCCTGCATGCATATGTACAGTGAAGCTCCAATGAAGCAAAAGCACTATTTCCACTCACTAACAGGCCAGAGAGGCTTGGCACCTTCTGAAGATTTAGGAAGGCGTTTTGGGATATCTTCCTTTACATGACTGGCAAAAGGACTGGTGCATAGGGGGAGTAATTTTGCACGTGAGGAGAATACAATCCACTGATTTTCCACATTTTATGACATCTGGCCAGGATGGAGTGTGAATAGTCGAGACTGGTCCTGAGACAGTGGACTGCTAAGAAGCAAAAGCTAGAGCATGGCACTTTGTCAGACATGGTCTTGAGTCTCTTCAGGTTGAAACCAGGTCTCCTGTCTCCTGACAAGTGCTCTAACCATGGTGCCAGTGAATGGAAAAGGAACAGGACCATCTCCTTCCCTGAATTCTACTCAATCTTTTAAACAGGCTAGTTTAGGTGTTGCTGTGGCAAGAGGATTTAGGGTTTAGAATGCCAATTTGACACCAGTACCTCTTCATGGCCAGTATCTCTCTGTGCAGAGAGGGCAAGATTTAAGACAAACTCCTCCCTTGAAAGCTTATTGTCTGCTCTCAAGCTGTGCTCTGCAGTGGTCTGAGCCTTATGAATTCTGCTCTTGTGTGAGTACACACTGGATTCATTGCACAGAGAGGCTACACACATCATCTTGTGCAGACCTTTGTATCACACCAGGGTCTGAGCCCATGAATGTATTGGCTACTACCATAGCTGAAGTCTAACCCAGCCCTGTAGTGCAAGTGTTCCTGAAATTATGATGTAGTATCCCAGAACCACAAATAATGGCCACAGCAAAAGAAATTCTTATCTGAGAGAAATAAATTGGCCAGTAATTATTTATAGAGAAAGGCCAGCTTGAATATTAATTGGAATCAATGGCAATTACTATGCTAGGAAGAAACAAATTAAGATTAAATCAATTAAAGGTAATGCCTTGAAGGAAGGACAATGATATTTAATTTAAATTGTTTTAAAGGTTATTTCACACTCTTAAATTGTTATTTCCATTAAGACATTTTAAACATTTTACATTAAAAATTGAATTGAATTTTCTCCTCAAAGGCAGAGAGCAAAAAGGAATATTGACAACTCTTTATTCCGCAAGATAGGTCAGGAATTACATGGAGACCACTTCATCTTACAGTTCTTTGCAAGTTTACAAAAAAATAACTGGTTTTGGGGTGTGTGTTTGTGTGAGGTGTCTAAATGATAAATACCATGCACTGTGTTTAAATGTACGTATTTTGTATTCTGGATGCCCTTTATTTTTATTTTTGTTTCCTTAAATTGGCAATCCAAGAAAACATTTAAGCAGAGGCCTGTTTGGTTTGGGTGTTTTTTTTTTTAGTTTTTATTTCTCATTAATGATCTCCTTAGTTAAAGTATGTACCAAGGTCTATATAGTCCCTGTATTTTTAATTTGTTGTACTTAGAGCGGGAGTTTCTAAAGTTACATAAATTTCTTTTTTTTGTTGTTTAGCTTCTAAACATGGAAACCTGGAATACTAGTGGAGAAATATTCCTTTTTCTTTCCTATTTTTGTAAAAAAGGATGGAGAGGGTAAAGCAAGCTATGAACTAAGTTTTCTATAAGTTTTGTAGTATGTCCTGAAAGAGAACCATGTCCTACAATTGATCTTCAGTATGATTAGCTCCATCTGGTTTTCAGCACATAAAAAAAAAAAATTCAAAATGTGTTAACTGCTGCCATCCCATGGTCCCTTTGCAGAGATTTTAACACTGCCTACATAAGCAATATAGCGTACTCCATATAGTGTTCTACATCTGTAATTATTATCTCCTTTCCTGAGCTTTCTGCTTGTACAGATTGCCTTGTCTTGTAGCAATAATTTCAAGGGAAATGTCTCCTGAATGGCATGGGGTTCATGTGGCTTAATATTTTGAGTTCTTTCTCTTTTAATGACAAGCCTTCACCCTCATTCCATGAGGGACTATAAAAACAACCTCCTATTCTCTTATATATGGCTTAAAACTTTTTTACACACACGTGCATGCAGCAGTACTTTCTCCAGCCCCTGAGCTGAGGATGAACACATTGTTTGGAACTGTCTGTAGGGGATGTGAATGGCACTGGCTGCAGTGGTTTGATGTGTCCTGAAATTCTGATGGGGGAGGGAAGGGAGGAAGCTCCCAGCAGAACTCGGTGTGGTTATGAGACCAGGATTTGCGCAGCTCAACATTCACTATGGGTTAAGATGAGTACAGCTGATTGGAGAGCATCTTACGTTATCCAGACCTTTGCCAGATCTGACATTACATGGAGAAGTCTGGGAACCATTGTCCTAAGGCGTATGAAGTGCATCTTTATCAGCCTTGTTCTGCACAGTGCATCAATCTTCAGTAAAGTAGTCAGAGCAGTCATTTCACAAAAAAACTGTAATTGCAGATACCCTTTTTCTGAAGCTTTGAGTATTCTCTGAAGGATGCACATTTTGAATGTGTCAGGCCATCTGCTTGGGGGATCCCAGCAGCTCGAGCTGCTTAATGGCTTGCATTACTTGAAGTTATTATTTATAATTTTGTAACTGTCTTGATGTCAGTGCCACACTATAGAGGTTTAAAGTTACCTTTCTAGTGAGTGCCATATTTCTGACATTTCCTTCCTTTGCTAGCACCTTCTCTATGGAACCCCTCTCTCCTCTCCCAGTCTCTTTCTCTCCTTAAACCCAGACAGCCTTCAGCCAAGAGTCACTGCAAAGGAACATTGTGCACCCTTAACTGACAGTTGCTTTGCCTAATGCAGACAAACTGGTGTTTGGGCTATTTGATCAGCTTCAGGATACAGACTGTACAGATTAGTACCTTGCAATTAGTTGTTTAGAGCAGTGCAGCTGCACTGTATTGGTTTGGGCTGCATTCAGGAAAAAGGTTTTCTGATTTTATTTGAGAAGGGGGAAAAAAGCTTGTCAGATTTTTTTACCTTCCTTCTTGTAGATGAGCTTTAAAAACATGCTACTTTTCATATCCTTGAACATACATGTTAACATATAAGAAATTAGTTTTAAAAGTTTGAAGGCAGTTCCCTTCTTAATTCATTAAATGGAAATGCCATGAATATGGTTAGAAAGTGACTCCTGATTCTGTTGTGTTTTGGGGTGAAGTCTGTAGAATATACCAATAAACAATTTAGACTTAGAGAATGCAGGCTACTGCTAGAGCTCAGAGCAGATTTTGTTCTGATACAATCTGCAAGAACTTCACTGAGTTCTTCTGTAGTAGTAAAAAATCTGGTCTTTTTGTAACATCACATAGGTGGAGGTTTTCCATTTCACTTAAGCTAGATTTTTGGAGATGTAGGTGCCTAAACTTCGTTGTTACTGCTGAATTAAGCAGTGCTTAACTGTAAGCGTAGTATGAAAACTGCAGTGACCTTTCTTTTAATAGGTTCAGCAAGGTGTTTATCAAACTTTCTCACTAAACAGCAATTAGATAACAAACCATTTCACAGAACAATCTGTCATAAAACTCTTATTGCTATAAGTATTGACAATTTTACACCACCTTTGGTTCAACATTTGCAACAGATTTGAATGGGTTTGCATTTACTGTGTGTAAGAAAAGTAATGTTTACTGCCTGCACAAGCCTCCAGAGAAACATTCAGTGTAGCTCTAATTCAAACTAGACCAGCTGGGCAGATAAATCGTAATGTAAAAATATATCATTTCTATTAGGATATTTTGTAGAAATGAACAAAACTAGGTATGCTTCCCTTCATGAGTTTCAGCTAAAAATGCTAAATTTAGTATACAGTTTTGTTCTCTACAGAAACCGTCATTTAGTGGTAACACTATTAAACAAGTGAAATACAAATTACAAGTGACATTTATATGATCATAATCACTCCTTACTGGCTGCCAGGAATATTTTTTTCAGAGAGGAACCTGCATTTTTGCAGATGGCATGAAAAAAAAATGAAGCTTACAGAACACACCATTATTCCTGCGAGGCTGTCAGTTCATTAGTTGAAGCAGCCAAGTCTTGACGAGCTGCAACTGATCAGCAAATGGGAAATGAGCAGGAGTATAAATTCCCAGCAAACCGAATCATTAACATTTGCTGCCTGCATCCTGGAAACACAGTAAATCAAAAGTGTCATGATATATCAAGACAAAATATCATTACTAATTGGGATTAATTTGCTGCTGTGGGATTGCTGACCTTTGCTGAAAGAAGAAAAACCCTTCTCATTAACTATTGTTACTTAATTTCTTTTTTTCCTTTTCTTTGAGGATGTAGTAAGATTTCAGGATACAGGCTCTTCTGAAAAGTATCATTCTTGTTGCGTTTTTTGGTTTTGATGGACAAATACAGCATTTTCATTTAAGGAATAACTTTGTGGATGTGTGTGGGGAAGGGAGTATTAGGTAACGAAGATGAAATTTTGTATAACCTTAAGCAATGTTCGATTGACTTTATTTTTTTTCAATGTGAAATGGAGGAAGATCCGTTGTCAGCTTCATTGAGTTTTTGTTAGTGGTTCCCAACATGCTCATTGATATTTCCAAAAGTTTCTGAAGTGCTTTCCTCTCAAAGCATGCAGCAGCTGCAAGCCAGCCTCCTACCTCTCTTCTGGGTGACTGGCGCTGAGAGTGCTGCAGAGGTGCCAGAGGGGCAGCTGAAGCCCAGTACAGTCCTCAGCCAACTGCCACGGAGAGTCCTCAGGAGAAGCTCACTGACGGATGCAGCCTTTAGCCTCTGCATGCTTGATGGGGAAGCATAGAAAGGGCTCACCAAAAGGCCAGTCCTCTGCCCTATGAGTTACTGACACACTGGTGGAAGATACAATGATTTGGGGTTACTTTTAACTTCTTTGTGCTTATTCAAGAGAGGGGGAATCAGAGAGAAGCTGTGCCTTGAAGGGGAAAGATGGGATTAGACCAGGCTTGTAGTTGTGGAAGCATGTTACTTTTCTGAGCTCATGTGGCTGAGCAGGGGGGAGGTGATAGCCATGTGTGGACATGGTGTTAGGCTGCCCACCCAGCATGTGCTAATTGCATAGAAGTATAGTTTGGGTCAAAAAATGGCCCAACCCGATTGACCTTCCTTTTTTGATGCTCCAACATTGTTTATGGTAAGGAACTGGGAGTAGGAGAAGAAGAAAAGTATAGCAAGAAACAGAACAGCATACCTGAGAATGCAAGTTTCCAACTATTCAGATTTCCCACAACCCATTTTCCATCCTTGTGCTTGTATATCCAGCTCTGGTGCTGTCCCTATAAATGTTCTTATGCTGTTTCTTTCTGAGAAGATAATTTATAGTTGGTTAAACTGACAAAATAATCCTCTTGCTATTTAACACCATTAGGCATTTTGGTGCCTGTTTCAATGCAAAGTCACCATATGCTTGAGTCCTTCCCTGCTGATGAGTTGCTCTCCAGATCTTCCTTAATATGTCCCCAAGCTCTCACCAAATTGTAGTTAAGCATCTATTTAGTTTGCCATATTTATGTATGTTCTTCATTAATTTCTGATGCTTGTCCCTCCAATGATTTCTGTACTCTCCTACACAGACTATATCATTGTCTTCTTGAATACAGGACAACATGAAGTTATTATAGAGGTCCACGCCTGTAACAGAAGTTGAGAATGGTACAGTTGTAACATAGTTCTCATGTGATTTAGGTTTATAATCTTGTAACCCTCCTCTTTTGCTGTCTCATAAGCCATAGTAACACAAAAGGCTTTTACCACTGTCTTCCATTTCTTTTGATCTGGGGTCATTGCCCTGTGTTTATGTCCAAGAAAGAGGTTGTCTTTTCCTGTTGTAAGTGACCCTCTCCCCCTCTTGTTTTTTCTTTTTTTTTTCTTTTTTTTTTTTTTTTTTCCTCTTTATAAGTAGGGAGAGAAGGTGCGTTGTATGCAGAGATCAAACAGGCACACAATGATCTGATATCCTCAGTTTCTGGCATTGCTGTGAGACAATACAACAGTTCCAGTTGACTGTAATAATCCAAACATCCACACTGACACTTAAAAGGGAAAAGGACAATGGTCTATAAATAATTAAGAGGAAAAAAAAAATCATTTGTTCTCTGTTTAATGCTCAGAGATAAGCTCCTGTTTCAGCTTGAGGCATGTTACAGCCAAAATTGATAGGCCAAGGTCAGCCTGAGTTTTGCATAGAGCTCTCCTTGAAATATTATTCTCTTGTTTCAGAGAAAGGGACTAAGCACAGCTTTGGTGTAAAGCTAATGCCATAGCCAGTGGGGCTTGTGTTAACTAGCGCCTGTGTAGGCTCTGACTTGCAATTCTGTGCATCTGTCTTGTATCCTCACTTAGGTATGTCCATAGTGGTGCAATGCCAGGCTGGAGAAGAGTTCTCCCATGGCAGAAGTCGGATTGGGCCAGTATGCATGTGCTATGGTTTCTTGCAAGTACTATAGAGGGGGAATGTTGCCTAGAAATGGAAAGATGTATATGAGAAATATGAGCTACTATGATGATTTGAGGCCACTTGTAGCATTGACCTCTTACTTGCCTTTGCCCTCAAAGGATGCAAAGGATTTTGGACTCATGGGGTCTTTTTCAAGAATTCTCAAGTTGAAGAAGGTTGTACTTATGCAAGTGATTCATTCAGTCAGGAAAAGAAAGCTTATTAGAAAAATAAGAATCCGCAAATTAAGTGGCATGGCAGGGGAAAAAACAGCCTTCTCTGATATTTGTTGCATATTTGGCTGTGGTGTGAACGATATGTTGGATGTGGTGCGCTTTTGGATGACATTGCTGTTCACAGAGGGCAGTGAGCCTATCAAAACAGAATAAAATATTAAGAAATCCTGTGCTTCTATCAATGACTACATGAAAACAAAACAACAAAAACCCCTCATTAAGAAGTACTGGATTATACTTATGGCCTAGATCTTGTGGCTCATTTGTTTAATAGGTATATGGGGTGGCTTCAGACACATGATAAACTACTGACTTGCCTACTGATCTCAAGCTGACTTTATTACTGTTATTAAAAGCACATGCACAGCATCCCATGAATTTAAAAGAAAGAAGATGTTTTAATCAGTGTAACTCAGCTTAAAGTTCCCAGTACCTAACTTCAGACTGGGGCACCTGATGTGCAACGCTGTATTAAGAACTGTAAAATGTCTTGAGATACCCACTCAAACCCTCCAGTGGGCTCTCTGCTTTTGGGTTCAGATTCACATAAATAGACAGCTATGGGTTAGAAAGACTGTTTCTTAAGTCACCTCAATCACAGTTTAACTGAACTGATAATGCTTCGTTGTATGAAACACAGATTGTTAAAGTGGATGACTTATACCATGGTTGTGACTTCCAGATCTTCCCCTGGATCACTTGAAATACGTATTTCATATATGCTTATATATACATTCACATTATTGTGATGAAGTAGGCTATATAAAAGCTTTGTCTGGCATGGACATTCTTCTTCCCTTTCCCAAGCATAGCTGTTGGCACAAACAATTACTTTTTCAACTGATTTCTGCCATATCAAACAATGGCAGATGACAGCAGCTGAAAACTGCTCTGGGCTGGGAAGCATTCTGGCACAGCAAAGCCTTATCTCTCTGCTCTCGCTTTGCAATACTTCAACTTTTAGAAGCTTATGCTGAAAAAGGAATCTATCCATTACTGATGTAGTCACCTTGCCTGTTTGAACAGCTTGTCATATTGCACCCAATATATTAAGATGACCCTTGTTTGAAGAGCAGTTCTACTTGGACCCCTTTAGTCTATGTCCTACCTGGATATTCTGGTCTTCAGACTTGGCATTTGCAACTTCTTTCCTGTTGACCTCATTGGCCTCTTGCAACTACCATGTTATTCTCAGGCCTGGGTTTTTAAGTCAGTCAGAAATTAAGAATTTATGAACAAATGGTCCTTCATGTGTTGATTTAATGCATCTTCCTTTTCTAACTTAAGACAGTGCAGTTTGACACCATTCCTGAAAGCTTCATCGCTCAAGATGAGCTGTCTGGTCCATTATTTTTCATGAATTGTTAAAAATGGATTAGGAAGTACTGACCACTCTTGGTGTTCCCTGCAGATGTCTGGCCAATTTTAATTAGGAATAGCAACCACTGAGATATGCCACGTGAAAGTGAAAAAGAGTCACATGGATGAACTCAGACTTTTAGCTGCCTACGAAATATGTCTGTTAATATATATATATTTTTTTTAAGAAATGAAGAGAAACTCTTTGTCATTATGACCTCTATTAAAGAAGAGACCCTTATAAAAAACATGGGAATCCAGCTGAATCAAGTGAAAATTGAAAAGAAACAATGAAAATGCAAGTATTGATGATTTCATGAGATAAACTGGAAGGCAGAAACAATGGGGGTTTTTTCCTAATCCTTTGTTGTTAATAAACTTTCATGTTTCTACCGATAAGAAACTTTGGTAAATAGTTTTACCAACAAATATGAAGTTTTTAAAATCACTACTCTTTTAACAAAATAACTGATATGAAAAAATACAAAAGGGAAACTTTTCAGAGATTACCGAGTGTGTGGATGCATTACCATAGGCAGACAACAGCTTCCTAGAAATTGAATGAATTTACATTTAGGAATCCACATATAACTGAATAATTGGGGTTCTCTATGGTAAAAATTAATTGTTGCCATATACAGCATACGTCTCCTCTCCTGGCAGAAGGGGAAAAGTCTGTCTTTTTTCTCCATGATACAATGCAGAGGAAGCCATGCAAAATCTCAAGAGTTTTCCTGAGCACCACAGTAAACACAGCACTGGGTTCCCCAGCTTGCTTAAAGATGATGGAATAATTATCTGAGTTTGGAGAAAGACTCCACCAACAGCTACATTCACTGAGCAGTCAGCATAAAATGCTTTTGATTTTTCTTGGAACGTTTTCTGGAAAATCTCTTTGAAAAGCAAGAAAGAATTAAATGTCCTGCCTAGGATTTTGTTTGGTTTTTGTGCAGATGAAGGAATGTTGTCTTCTGTAGGGCGGGGCAAAGCTTAATCTTTCCTCTGTTACTGGGTTGCGTATGCTTCTCTTTGTAATTGTATTCAAAGGAAGGATTCTCCTGGCAAGCATTTTGCACCTCCAGCTGTCACCACAAATACTGTGGAGTCATTCATAAAACAGTTCATGAATGAATATAGGGGGATATTTCTATCCCCACATTCATAGCAGATGAGCACTGGGAAATGAGAGTAGGTTCATCTACTGAAACTTCCCAAAGGAGCTCCATGGTGGCATGTTCCCTCTATTAGAAAAAAGGATTTTTTTTTTCCTCTTTATTTACAGAAAATGAAGTTAATCTGTAGAGGATATGAAGTTAGGGCCAAAGTGAGTGTCTTAACCTCAGAGCTGAATATATGTTTGTAAATTAATAATTTTAATATATTTCAATGACTTTTAAGACTATTTCTGAACACAAGATTGCATTGTTGCCCTCAGAAGCCCCATCTGAATAGCACTGGCTGCAAATGTCACACGTACTGAGTATGTGTCAGACTAGGCTCCTACATCCAGAGGGTTGTACTATTGGATTGATTTTTTTTTTTTTTTTTCTCATTCTCAGCCAAACGAGTGGCTTGACCTTTCTAAGAGCATGTTCTTTGGTCGTCTCCATCTGGCATATGTTATAAATATATACATATACTAGTACATTTATACTTATGTGCATGTGTGCATATAGATGTGTGTGTATATTTATGCATTTATACACAGTACGTGTTAGTATCTAAGTCAGTCGTTATATCATTTTATTTGCAATGTATACTTGCAGTCTTAAAGGACACTTCATTGAACTAGCTGAAACTCACTTGAAATCCTGATGTCTTCCTTTGGAAATACAAAGCTGCCATTCATTTTTCAATTGCTTTAGGTCAAAGCTACAACAAAGGAAAAGGGCAGGTGTTAACAAGAGGGAATGTGCTGCAGAACAAGTAATTTTTTTACAGTATCTTGTCACAATGCTTTCAACAGAGCTATTGTTTCAAGCACAAAGCATTCCCAGGAAGATGCAAGAGATGTGATAATACGTTTTTGGTAGCACTTTTGTTTCTGCAGCTGTATCCCAATTGGAGCGCTTTAACATTACCATCAGAAGCAAAAATATTAATTTTCTGTGAAGTAATGAGAGGTAATTTTTTATTGTTAGCTACTTAAGGAGTGAGCTAACTTGAAGACATATTAGTAATTGCTGGCCTTTAAAGCAAACTTCTAAAGTTTTGCCACTAGGCTGAAATTGTGAAGATTTTTAGAAGTAGACAACCAATTTAATCAAAGCATTTTATACACATGAACCCAGACAGTGCTTTCCTATTCAGTGAAGCACTTATGTACGTTAAACGAAATGCATGCTGATGTGACCATAAATGTATTTTTTTCTTTGTTGTTTCTAGGAAAATGTGGTGAGGAGGGTAATATGAAGGGAGTTTGGTGGTTGTTTTGGGAGAAGGGACAAANGGGTGTGCATATGTGTTTGTTTAGCTTGATAACTAAGGTAGTTCCAAGCCTACAGGCAGTCAGCTGTATTCGATAAAAATCTTTGGAAAAATCAAATTACAGTTCAGCCTAAACAGCAAAGGCATTTCAGGTCCACATCTTCCTGATTTTGAGTAGGAGTTGCTTGAGGGGCTGAATTACTTTGCTGATGTTCAGTCCATGACATATTAAACTTATTAGACATACTCTGCATTTTGAAAGCTTTGCCTGGAATTTACATTCACAAATGCTGTTGCACAAGGACTTTGCCAGCAAGTTTCTATTACATTCAGCAGTAACAATATGGCTAAGCCTTACACAATTAGGTGCAAGTTTATATGTTTTTCAACACTGTTATCTGAAGACCTGATATTTCTAGTGACTTGTTTGGTGCGATAAGGTCAGGTAATTCTGGTGTTCAGGCAGTACGTACCACCCTGTTTCTGAAGGGAAAAGATGAGTATGGCATGGTCTGAATGCAGCTTCAGCATCTCTAAGTGCTGTGGTTTACTCTAGTAAAGCTGTTGCTGGTTTAGGATTTGCTGCTGCTTTTGCTGTGGGCTCTCCATTTGCTTTTTAAGTTTGTTTCACACTATGTGCTGTGGTGAATAGCAGACTTCAGTAACTTCTTATCCCTTAGAAATTGAAGAGTCACTCCTGGCTTAGTAAAGTCATAGAATTTTTACTGTCATTTTTAACTGAATTTCATTCTCACTAGAGACACCAAAGGGTGTCTCCTTTGGTTTTACAAAGGAAAATAAACCAAAAAATAAGAAAGGAAGATTAAACTAGCTAATATGTCTGCAGGTGCTGGAGGACATGAAAATCCTTATGGTGATATGTCAGCTACTTGAAAAGCTTTATGTACAATTTAAACCTTTTACCTGTATAATTCAATCACTATACAATTTGCTCGTGATATTAATTTGCATTCATGTCTAATGCCTTGCCATGTAATTTAATGTTGACACTGGTATCTCTAAGTAAAAATCAGGATCTCTGACTGTAGATGGAAATGTTCATTGTGCAGTAGCAGTACATGAATATTGCCACCAAAAAACATCTAGATATTAGCATTGCAGAAGATCCTCCTTCTCTTCAGAAAGAGCAGTGAAATTCCATTCTTTTGTGTCTTTTGTTCTATATTGTCCTTTTATTGGGTAATAAGAGCTCAAATTATTGTTATGGCCTTCAAATGGGGCATAATGTCATACACTATAGAAAACAGTAAATGACAATTTTCTCTATGCTCTAGTTCATCCACGGTGAATGCAAGGTGCCCAGAGAAAAGGGAAGGGCATCCAGGAGAGGAGAACTAGAGAATTATTGCCGATTTCTGCAGAAACAAGAGGGAAAAGGAAAAAAGCTTAACAAAGTTATTTCACATTTCCCAGAGTGTCAGTGCTGTTAATGCAGAGGGCTGTTCTTCAGGCTTTAGAGCAGATAAGTTGTATATTATTGATAAGAGATTAAAAATAAATCTGTTAGAAGGGGGTTTTTGTGCCCTGGTATGCTTTTCATTGAGCATGTTAATTTTTCATTATCGTGATATGTGTAACTCTCTACTGAGAGGGAGTATTTTCCACTTCGGTTTCTGAGCAAATGGGAGTGAAGAATGATGCTGCTATTAGTAAACATGATGTCAAGGACCTGGGTTCCCCAAAGGTGATGTCGTTAAAGGTGAATCCCAAAAGGATGCAAAGGTGACTTGGAAAATCCCCTTCAACAGGTGACTGGTTCTGGTCGGTGGTGCTGCACTGGTTGTGCTGTTATTCCAGACAGTCCTGTGTGATGTGAATAAATCTCTCTCTATTCCCACCGTCCTAGCAGTGTAGGCTGTTAGATACTTAAGTCTTTTACATGTCCCTGGTTAAATACTCATGATCCAGTATCTTAAGCTAGTGTTCCTTCCTAATATTGTTTCATTGTCAACATCTTCTTCATCACAGGGAAGCCAGTATTCATTTTGTATCCCGTTTATCACACTTGTAAGGTGATTACTTTATCTCCCTGTTCTCTGACATAAGTATTTTAAAACGTTGACTTCCTCTTACAGTTTTGGTCATTGGCTTGATTCAAGACATGAAAAATTTTTGAATATCCTGGGAATCAGACAAAAACCTCAGCTTTATACAAACTCTCAGTTGAACATAATAGTTTGACATATTCTTTAGTATGTTTTTAAGGCTTCTGTGGAAATACATTTGAAAGAAGGTCATTCCTTAAAGGCTACCAAGGAAGGCAGCCAATGCTAAGCCATGTATCTGTGTTATAGTCAACTCCATAGTAACAATGCCTGTTCTCACTCATTTTTCACCATATTGGTTGTCTCTTTTTGTGAAAAATGTACCAGGGATCCAAATGGAACCCACTCAGTTATCATCAGGGCCTCACAGTTAAACTGACAGTTGCAGTGGAGAGCCCTGAACATTTTAGATAAATCTATGTTGCTATGAATTAAAAATTTGTATTTAGCTCTTGTAATTCCCTGAGCTCAGACTTTCTAATGAACTAACAATGTATGGGTAAATTCTCATTACAAAGCACAGCTCATAACTGTTTAAGTTCGGTTTATGGTCTGTTGATTGGCTAAGGCTGAGTTAATTGAAAGTAATTATAAATAGACAATTTGCAAACCGTGAAAAAGAAAATCACAGTGAAAAATTAAGCCTCCATGGTACAATTTAGAAAGTCTTATGGTTGGAGAAAAGAAACTATAATGCAAACATAATTCTTCATCTGCAATGTTCTTCCCACTATTATTTGAAAAATAAATGCAAACAGATACAACGCTTTCTACTGAACAGCAGTTCCTGTTGCCACTAAATATCACTTTTCTGCTTCCTAGACTTGCGTTAAATGGGATACCACACCCTGCACCCAGAACTATCACTGGAAAAAACACAGATTTTAAAAATAAATAGATAAATTGAAAATAATAATACTAAATTCTTTCAGTATGATTGCATTAACATCTGGGGCTCATGTTCCTGTTTGTTTCTGGAACTACTTATTCAAATGGCAGAGTGTGTTTGGATTAGGAAAGGTGATGAGCACTTATCTCATGGTGCAAATGGGCTCTGGGTTGTTCTTGGAGAGGCATTTATCCATTGTAGGATCGGGCAATTCCAAGGGAACAAAGTGGAATGAGAGACCTGGCTTGGCACTGTCCATATGCACAGTAGGATCTCGTGGTTGTAGCATTACACTGGTAACCAGTGAATGTGGGTCTGCCATGAATCCAGGATGATACCTTTTGCAGATGGCATCATTTCTCATCCTTTTCTCTTGTCTCGACCTGAAAGCTTTAATCTTTAAATTCTTCATTAATGGGATCGTCTCTGTCTGTTGCTATGGTAGTCAGATACCCACGGCTTGGATTTGACTGTACTCTCTGGGAATAAAGTAAATAATGCTACAGGAGAAGACGAAGAGAAGATGACTCTTGTCATCTTCCAATTGTTTATAAAGCTCCAGGCATAGCCTCAGGATGACAGAAAATAAAAATAACTATAATGCTACAGAGCAAGTAATCCAATGGCATAAAAACCTATCTAGACTCCAATACTTACTACAGAAAACAATTCATTATGTATATACTTACCCTACAAAGTAATTTTAAAAGAGCTTTCTACTCACTCAGCTGTTTCATTTATGTTGACTGTCAAAACATTAATGTGATTTTTTAATTACATAAGACTTGCATGAAATTTCATGAGCACTTGTCTTACTACTTTCATCAAAAGTCATCACAAATAGAGAGAAATTTTATTAACAGTGGCCAGCTACCCAGATGTCTACAGTACTGTGTAGTGTCAGCCTTCTCCTATAACAAGGATACCTTCCAAATTCATCTGTTAGCTTTGTATCACACAGATCCCAAAGCACTGGCTTATTTCCATGGCTGTTCTCAGAAACATTGCCTCTTCTAAAAGAAGCAATATTATTCTGCAATGATAGTGTAAAAATCTAGGAACATCTTTTTAACTGGTAGCCTGTCAGTCTGACCTTAAAGAAAACAACCTTATATTCAGAAGAGCTCCCTTGGTGGGTTCTGCATATCTTCAATTGATAGAGATAGAAAGAAAAACAATGCATTTTGCAGGCTATAAGACAGGGGTTTTGCAGATGTATTTGGCTTATATTGGCAGAGAGCCCAAGGCCACAGCTATTCTGTAGGTGAGAACAGACCTCTAATTGTAATTGCAGAGTACTAATGGAGATGTCCAGGAAGACTTGCAACAGATCCTGAGTTCATCTGAAAGTATTATTTATAGATTTCCATAACTGAGAGTTTTGCATCACCCTTTCCTTTGTGAGATGTATCCATGTGTTGCTGCCTTGCTACCTTCACCCTGCTGTCCTCATATGCAAACAAATACGAGCTCCCCCGAAAAAGAATTTCGAACTTTATAGACCATAATCAAAACCACACTGTGCAAATCAGTAAGTTGTATATATAGCTTTAGAATTTAATTTCTTTTCATCTTTCTTCCTTCTTGCAGCTGGTGGAGGGTATGTATAGCCCCTGTGTCAACTAGTCATTTAAAGGCAAAAATCCAAACACCGCACTGCTGAGTATTTCAAAAGCTTTGTATTATGGACTTTCTAAAAAATGAATCTTACAAGTAAATTACACAGTATGAAGAAATCATGTAATTGCTAGAGTGTACCAAGACTGATTTTCAGAAATGCAAATTAGAATAGAGAACAGGATCTGCCTAGCTGTGCTTGGCCCTATTAACATGGGAGCTATTACTAGCAAACAAAGTGTCTCCAGGAGTACACAGCTTATTCCTAATTTAAAGTCAGATACTCCTCAAAATCTGAGAGGATATTTGTATGTGTGCAAATGGCTGAAGGAATCTCTTACAGGTGATCTTTTTATCTATATATTTACCATCTTTTCCTCTTTATGGAATAACTATTGTTTTCATGCTGGTACAATTTAGTCTTCTGCTTCATCAAAACTAGGCTGCTTTTTTATCTTCTGGTAAATATTGTGGCAATTTTCTCTTTAACAAAGTTTTCTTGGGCAACTGAAGTCCATGATGAATGGGGAGCTTAAACCTACTGATGTTTGTAGTGCATAGCATAAATAATCATATGTAGAGCTGGTCAAAATGAGTTTTGGACAGAAGAGAGACTTCCTGTGAAACACAGCATTTGCAACTTGTTTTTTGGAGGGGAGTGGGTTACTTTTAGTAATCATTTTGCCTGAAAATGGAGAGTATTTCTCTAAAAGCACATTTCTGTTTCCTGTCTTACTTTAGGACACACTAACATTACAATTACTCTGCACGTGACACCTGACAGCACCTCTGATTTGTGTGTCTGATTTTTCTGGGATCCTTGTGTTTCTTGCTAGTTCACCTCTTCTGTGATCTACCAAGGTGTGCACAGCAGCTGATTCACAGTGCCTCCTGGGCAATGAAGGGGGCATGTCTGTGCAGACGTGTGAGCACACTACAGAGCACTTGATTGAGGTCTGCTGCGCTGAACATTCACATAACAAATATCCTAGAGCACACTGGCACAGTACTCAAGCATGGAAGCAATAAAATGAAAGAAAAAATAGCTGAGAGAGCTGGCTTGACCATTTAGGCATTATGAAGCTAAGGACTGTCTGAACCACAGTCATTACTGCAACACACTAGAAAATGCAGTTTAACTGTAGTCTAATTTGAAAGGAAACACCATAAAGTTCCAAACCACACAAAAGCAATCAGCATTTTGGTATGGCTTTTTTGTTTGTTTGCTCCCCAGAACCTTCTACCTAACAATAATGTAGATATTTGAGCGTTCTATACAATTCAAGAGAGAACCTGTACTAGAATGTTGAAATATAACATAATGCAGCAATTCTTAGTTTCATCAAACTCGAACAAGCATGACTAAAATGCATATTGTTGAGCAAGATGTCTGGCCACCTTTGGCACTGGTTTGCATCACCCAAACATACACATTTCAAGACAGAACCATTATTGTTATGAGAACTAAATGAGGGCTTTGACAATAGCTCACTTTTGGGAAAGTATATAGTGATGTACATTAAGGGATCATAAGAGGCATTTTATACCATCTAGAGATTTTAAATGTGGATTTAAAGCATCAATCTGCAAATAAAGCCATCTAATAGCAAGTAAAATGAGAGGTGATAAGAGTGTCATGATTCATGGCATGAGCCAACTGCATTATGAATGATCAATGAACATTATAATCAGTACAATGTCATATTCTTACAATTATGGTGCATCGTAAATGCAAATATAATTGCTTTGTATGTAATGAAATACAAAAGCCACATTTAAATAATAATGTTAAGGTTGTGATCCAAACTGACGAAACCTTGAATAGTCAGCTAAGCTGACATGATCTCATTCTTAACCTTTTCTCCGCTGTCAGAACAGAAATGGGTTTGGAGAAAGTGTGTTTATGAAACATCAGGATTTGCTGATGATATTGGAAATGTGTTTGTTCTTAGTAGACAGGGGGCCAAAGCAAATAGATATAATTTCTTCTCCTCTGCTTTGAGGTCATCTTATTGATTTTGCAGTTGCTTCTGTGTAGCTAAGTTAAGAGGTGAGCCAAGTTATAATACAGTTGTTTGGGGGGGAATAGAAGGAGACTGCAAGAATTACAATACAGGTACAGAACTACCAGTAAGAGAAAATTGCTGTGTACATCCAGTGATTTTCTTTGTTTAATTTTTCATACCAGTGCAGACATTATACTGCTAGAAATGGATAAAGGGATATTTTAGTTGTTAGTCTATCACTTACTCAAAGTGTGCAATGGCATGCAGGAGTATATACACTGCATAATTTGTTTGGTTCTGCCACGTTAGTCCAGTGGGGAGGCAGTAAGGTCTGCAGTTTTCATGCCACTTCTTTAAAAGCCATTGTAGGTATTTCTAATATTAGACAGTGTAAATAAGCCACAACCTGGAGAGGGAGATGCAATCAGCTGTGCAGAAGCCAGGTGTACTCCATTCCTTTTGTTTAAGGAGCATAAAGGAGTAACGAAAACAATGCTGATGGAAGCTCGGCATCAGTGTAATCAGCATCAAAGCTGATTTTAATGGCATCGGGAATTCATCTCAACAATCATTCCTGACTGGTACACTCTTGTGATGGAGTTGCAATGTAACTTTGCAAATATTGATACTGTGGTTCTTTGCATTCCTCAAGTCATTGTGCATTCCTCTTTCCTGTTTTACCCTGGTATTTTAATATAAGCTTAAAGTAATATCCCATCTGAAGGTAGAAGTACATATTTTTTTAGGAACTCAGGATTTTTTAATGGCTTACAGTTTCCTGGTTTCATGACCAGTTATTAAAAAAGGTCATCTTGCCTCATCTGGTTGACGATTGACAGCTGCTCTGTTCATACCGTTCAGCAGGAGAATAATGATGTCGTACTTCAAAACATATATTTTGACAGATTGTCCAGGAACTGTGGCATTACAAAGTTCCTATCCACCATAAATGATTCCAAATACACACATATCATAAGTTAGTCTCTACTTGTTACTATGTATTTTAATAGGAATGTTGTATTAAAATATTATTTTATATGTAAATATTTACAAGCCTAGAAAGCTTTAGGGCCAAAGCACTAAAATTATCAAGGATTCTCCCTAATCTTCTGCACATACAGGTCTATTTTCACCTGATATCATAAGAGGAGAAGTGTAATTTTCACATGTCGTCAGAAACAAGTAGAATACTGCCTGTTAGAAATATGGTTAATAAAAAAAGCAGAGTTGTGATGGCTGGGCTACTTTTTGTGGCATCATTGCAGTATGTTAAATAGTCTAAAAGTTGCAATTAAGCTCTGCATGAAAACACTTGACCCTTTATTTTTATTAAAACTTATTGGATTTTTAGCATGTCAATGGCTGAGCTGGAAAAAGCAGTTAAGTTAGAGCAACGCCTTGCATGAAGATAATACCTCTATCTATAAAGTACATGGAACGTTAAGACTGCATACAGTAATGAAGTGCTTGACCCTTTTAGTCCTATGGTTTCCTTAAGTTTATAATTTTAACATTAATAAGAACACAGAATATTTTATTTCTGGGCAACTTTAGTTTGGTTTATAATGTAATCATAAAATATTAGAAAGTTTTTATTTCTATAACTGTAATATAATTGTGTGATTTACACATCTCTTAATATGCAATTTCTGTTAATAACACTCTTAAATTTGCAAGGCATGATTCAAAGTTAGTTGTCTGTGATGGGATCTTGTGATGATAGAGGTATGAAAACTCCATAAATGCCTCAGTTATATATCCCAAAAATATTATGGGCTGAAACTGGGTTAGGATAGTTTTATGGGACAAAGACACCAGTTTCTATATCGGAGTATTTAGGAGGATCAGATTCTTCTAGGATGAAACTCTTCAGAGACATAGATATGAGTATAAAGGCTAGAGTTATGCTTAAAGACTTAATAACCAACAGAGGATATAGCCAAAGTGTCCATAAAAAGCAATTACTGCTGATAAATGAAAAATAACAAGTCTCAGCACAAAGCGTGGGACTAGAAAGATCTACTGCATTTCCAGGTCCTGCCCACTAGTCAATTATATAATGAAATCTGTATGTGTATCAAGCTCTACCTTAAAACTAATGAGGTTTTGCATAGTCCTGTTATTATATTGCTTGGGTATGGGGGTGTCACAGCTCAGATACTGTCTTCTATTTTCTAAGTTAAATGGTTATAGGCAATTTAAATCTTCTTGCTATTTTACCAGCATTTCCTTCTCAGATCAAATAGTTCTACTCCTTTAGCAGTGTTAATCCCCAGTGTATTTACAGAATATTATTATTTCCTTATGTTTCTGATTTGCTACGCTTTGGTTAAGCCCACATTGACTTATCTGAGCCAGCTCTAGAGCCAGAAGCAGAATAATTTCAGGACTGTGAAGCCCCAGGTTATTACAGTTCTGCTGCTTTCAGTGCCCAAGCTAGCACAGTGTTCTGCCATGACAGGTAATGTGTTTAACGCAGATGATTACACCTAATCAGAATACATCTTTGTGAAACTTTGTGTGGTATAGATGTTATTTATGTCATATTCTCATTATAATGCACATCATATGCAGAGGCATTTCGGGTATTCAGGAACAGGCTGTCAGCCAGGAAGCTCACAGTCAACTGTCCTGATCCAGAGTAAAACTAAACAGTTTCTGTCATAGTGCTGGCTGATTCTTGCAGGAACCAAGGAGGACACAGATTTTCACCCTGGCAATGCACACTGAAGGACAGATGTGTGGACATGCTGGGACATTATGAACAGAAACAAAAATAGCTGAGGAAATTATTCACAAATGAACTCAATTTTCTTTAGGTTTTTGAAAGAGACTTTTCAGAGGGCAATGATATAAAAATAATAATTTCAGATAAGAGGAAGAGGAAATGTAGCAGAAAGGATACTCATGGTAGAATTAGGTTCAGCTTTTCGGAGGTTATATGACTAAATGAAAACAAAAGTTCTTAATTCATACATAATGTACACCATATGCAGTCATATGTGATCTCCTTCCCTCCTGTTTGGTAGCAGATAGATGTGTGCATGTGTGTACACATTGGTTTTGATTACTACTTTTGTGCAGTGGCTGAGCTGTAGGAGTCAGGCAGTCACTGTTCATTTTTTGTTCCGTAAACACTTGTTTCTTTCTACTATCTCTTGCCTTCAAAGGTTAAAACTTTATATATAAAAAATAGAAGTCAGGGAAGATAGAATTCAATCAACTTGGTAATTCCCAGTAGCAATAAAACATTTTGTGATTGTTCTCTCTCTCATATGTACTTCTCACTTAACAAAGATTTTTGCCTGGGAACTTGCTTATCTTTAATAAAGGAGAGGAAGAGGCTGACTGTTCCCCTTCACACCCACTAATTTTCAGTGGCCCTCAGGGGTGAGCTTTGTGCAGCTCCTTGGACTCATAAGGAACAGTCAACTTCCCATGAAATCACAACACTCAAAGACTGAGGTTACAGTTGCACTAAGTGTAAGCTGTAAGAGGTTTACTTTTGTTATTCTTGTGATTTTTGTAGCTTGTGAGCAAAAGTCCCATGTTTCTTTATGCTTTACAAACTTGATCTGAAACCCACTTGGAAGAGCTGTAGGCATCTCACTGTACCAAGTCCCTCTAAACACTGGCAGGTCACTTACATTTTTGCCTCAATTTTCATGCCATATTATTTGTATGATGTGGAATTGACCCTTGCTACATTTATCTAGAAAGAACTCATATGATAGCACTTTTCCTTTGTGTGGTGGGTTAACCTTGGCTGGGTGCCAGGTGCCCTCTATCACTCCCCCTTCAGCAAAAGAAAGGGGGAGAATAAGATGGAAAAACTCATGAGTCAAGATAAAAACAGTTTAATTAAAGCCAAGGCTCATGCACAGAAACAAAAGCAGAGCTTCAGTATGTGTAGCAGCTGCTCCTGGAGACAAACACAGTAACCAATGCCCCCCTCCTCCTCCCTGCCTTTGGCTTTTATGGCTGAGCTGAGGTCACATGGTATGGAACAGCCAATCCGGGTCAGCTGTCCTGGCTCCGCCCCCTCCCAAGCTGTGTTATAAACACTCTGCCAGCTGCAAGTGTAACACCCAGCACTGGGAGGGTGCTGTGGGGATACTGACTCCATCTCAGCCAGACCCAACACTTAAAGAACAAACAATGCAAAGGAAGAATGAGTCAATATAATTTTTTCAGCAGATCCATAGCCATGAGGAAACATGTTGTGTGAATTTATCGTGTACATCTTGGGAAAACAAAGCGAATTGCAAAGACTGTAGAAATGAGCTTGTATTTAAGTTGTTATTTCTGGGGATGCATCCAAGTGCAAGCTTACATGAACCCTTTGATACCCCTTTCCACCGGTTCAAACAGAACTCTGTATCAAATACGTCTGCCACCTTCTCACCTACCCTGGAGAAACAGATATTGCTGATAGGTTTGGTGGGTTTTTTTCCCTTCTTCTACTCACATATTTTATGTGTGTCATGCTTTACAGAGTATCCTAATGCTTGACTATGGAAGAATCACTGCAACAAGCTGTTAAATTATGTATAAACAGCAAAATTGGTCCATACAGGGAAAACGTGTGTATAAGTGCACAAAGGCAGATATTTGCTATCAACTTCACAAAGCTTAAGCTTTTTTGTGGGTATGGTTTCTTTTGGCGGCTTGTTTTTGGGTTAGTTGGAGTTTTTTTGATTTGGGTTTGGGTTTTTTTTTGGTTGGGGGTGAGCAGGAGTTCAGCAAGGTGAGCCTAAAATGCCCCTGAAGCAGAAAACTCATTTCCCTGAGGAAAGAGCATATTGACACTTCTTTGGGAAAATGCACATTTTTTTCCTCTCACACACCAGTGTCATTCTTCCTTGGTGCTTTTCCTGTTTCAGCAGGATGAATTGGCTAGACTCAAAATAAGTTAGTGATCTGCAGGGATGGAGAATGCCAGACAGCAAAATGCTGTAAGAGGAACTATTTGTGAGGCACCATAGGGTCTACCTTAACTTTCTCTGAATGTCACCTCCTACTCAAAGGCAGATATTGCATATTGCCTATTAGTTTATTCTTCATCACTTCATACAATAATTCTCTCTTTTCTTCTTTTTTTTTTTATTTATTTTTTGGTTTTTTGACATAGTCCTTGCTGCTCAAATGCTTTTACAAAGTGTAGGGATGTTCTTATTCATCTGATGTTCCAGAGCTGGAAATGTCCTTTCTCCCCAGGGCTAGAAGGAGAAAGGTTTTGATGTCCATAGTGCCAATGTATGGAGGTATCCGAGAGAGATAGAAGGGCTGTTCTTCCATGTCAAATACTAAGGAGAAAAAAATGGTTTTAACCATTTTAAGTTCCCTATAACAGAAGTAGTGCTGCACTTCCACAAGAACTTGTGATTCAGATCATAAATCTGTAGTAGTACTTTATAAATCATTCACCAAATATGCACCATGATTCATTCCTTTCCTTATGGAGTGTATTATGAGACAGTATGAAATAAATGCATTTTTAATAGGGTCTGATAGCAAGAAGCATTGCCTCTCCAGGTGAAACCTCTGCTTGCCGGTGTGTTAATTAAACTGGCCTCCCTCCTTTGTTTCTACTTCCCTTCTACCTGTTGCACTGCTAATTGGCTGATGGGAGTTGAAAATGAAATTGGAAGCTAGTGAATGTTGTGAGGGATAGAAGAAACCGTGTGTTCATGCATATTGTAGTGAGAGGGGGGAGAGAGAAAGAAAGGGGTGTCATCTTCATATATTTTTGTATAGTATCTTATGGGGTTTGTTCTTCCTTTATTTTCCTCTTTTCTTCTTTGTCACTAGTCCATAGTACTATGAGACAGGCTAGTCTCCTGGTGTTCTGGGTTCTGCTACGGTCAAGAAGTTTCACAAAGAAGCTGGGTTTTCAGTTTAGAGAGTTTTGGGTGACTTAAAGTAAATCTGACCTAGAAGTATTTTAAAAGATGTTTGTCGAACCTCGACCTATGAACCTGTTGTTATCCAAGGTAAATGTTATCCATTACCTATTGTGAGCTACTACACAGACTACATCTTTCGCTTCATTTGCCTTTGGGAGTTGGTATCCTAAAGGTCATAGTTTTGTGGATGTCCTTGGGTTATCTAAATGTAATAAATTACACCTATGGCTATTTATGCCCAAAGTTTCTGTGGTTTCAGAAATTAAGGCCCCAAAACCCGAGTCAGAGTCTAAAATACTCTGTCCATGATCCTGCATCCCCCTGTGTGTGATAGCTGTTTAAACTGAGATAAATTCCAGGTCATGAATCTATACAGTCATTCCGTGACAGAGTGACTCATTCCCTGGCATTGTTATTCATCACATACAAGGGTTGCATCCAAACAGCCATAATTTTGCATAGTAGAAGTAAAGTCAGTAGAGTAGTGAATTGTCAGAGCCTCTACCTCTGAAAACCAGCTGTCTTTGGCATGCATCTTGAAACACAGAAGTATTATCTCCTGACAGTATTCTGTTATTTCTATCTCCTCATTATTTCAACTAACATCTGTATTACTCCATGCTATTACTATATGCCCGACTCTGATATCGCATGTTTTTATTATTACTTTCTTTCAAAGTATTGAACTTCCAGGAAAAGAAGTATTAAATTCTCCCATCATTATGTTATTTGTGACTTAACTTCCCTCCAACATTAAACAGCTCTTTATGTCCTAACACAGTCCTAAATCTGTATATTTAGTGCCTGATCTAAAGTCTGTTCAAAACCCATGAAAGTCTCTGTGGAATTGGGATTCACATAAGGCCTTAAATGCTGGTAAAATGTACTGCCTGGCTGAAGATGTGTCTGAGCAGTAATTGCTGAGGAGGAATTGCAGTGACTGAGCGCTGGACAGGAACACCTGGGGTTCATTTGGAGCTACTGGAAAATTCATTACTTATTGTGGGGAACGTCTACACTCCAAGATACAGACTTAAATTTTGTTATCTGCTGCAATCTTTCAAACTGTATAGCAGATTTCTGTAAATAGATGAAGTTCTTAATTAAATGAGGAAAACTATACTGCAATTGGCACAGTGACTGCTGTGTTCTGTGAGCTGCTAAATAGAATTGGGTTTATCCTTCCCCATTTTTTGATGTTGATGTGTCTCATTTGCAAATAATTTTTCTGTCACAAAAGTTGCTGAGAAGGAGAAGAGAGTATTCGTGAGGTGGGGAGGTTGGTATCTGAGGGGATGCTGAATTGTCATGGAATTGTGAGTAAGCACACAGATCAAATGTTTCCTCAAAATAATCAGCACTGAAACAGTTAATGGGGGGGACCTCAGGGTTTCAGTTAAAAAACATTTGAGACAAATAGACTATTTTCTGCTTCCCAGGGCTATCATTTCAAGCAGTGTGCAGGCTATGGAGGAGAAAGCTGAATGATTTTACATGCAATTCATGTTTTTGAGGTTGCTCTTAGAGCTGCAGGATCTACAATTTGCTGAAAATAAATAAGTTTTATAGAATGATTTTGTGGCAAGGAATTAATTTTGCCCACAAGTTCCAGACGAACAGAATGAAGCACTACAACATGGTTAATCCTGGTTTCTTTCACAGTGTTGTTTCTGTAGGCCCTGGGGTTATGCCACAGCGACTACAAAATATGTTCTTCCATGGCACCAACTTTTCTTCATAGCGGGCAAATACTGGCTTTCATTGTCCTATACTCTGTGGCTTACAAATTGACTCGAGAGCAGCTACGTAAACATTACCGTTAGAGATGGGGAATGAACCTTCTCAACCCTCTGTGAAGGCTTTGCAGGGTGATGCAACCTTTAGGAAGAAGCTAGAAGGGAGTTCAGCTAGCCCAGTCACCTCACACTGCAACAAGCGCAAGCACTTTGAGACCTTCCCTTACAAAGTTTTTGGGAGCAAGCGTTCATTTCTGTCTGTGAGAGAAACTGCAAGACTTAATCAGACATTGCAATAGCAAAAACCAGCTGCCAGGATGCCATCCAAATCCCTCACTCCTTAGAAGAAAGCCAATATTTTGCATGGTTATCTTGAATTTGTCTTGTCAGCTTTGCAGAATCTGAATCATCTAAGTTTTTACTAATTCTGAACAGACTGATTGGTAAAGCAAAGTAAATCTAAGTAGTAAGTAATATAAAATAATTAAATACTAATAAGTAAATGTGAGGAAAATCCAGCACAAATTCTCTGACTACTACAACCATTGCTCCAATTTCTTTGCCTGACTGAAAAAACCTGCCTTTGGTTTGACCCTAATGAATTCCAAAACAAGTTGTAAGAAACAGGTAAAAGATCTCTAAAACTAGTTTTAATGCCAAGATAGGTGAAGAGCTATTCATTAAACTCTATTAGCAAACTGATGAAGCAGCTACTTTGCACAATAGCAGGAATGAATAAATTAAGGAGATGGATGGTATAGGAGAAGACAAACAGTTATTTTAATCCTGAAACCTGTTTACTCAAAGTAATTTAAGAACACCAGTTCTAAAAGACTGAAAAACAAAAATCACTGGGAAGTAGCAGTGAGTCCATTTTACAGAAGTTGTGTCAAGAAGGAGCTAAGGAATTTTTTTCTGTTCTGGGTTGTTTTGGGTTTTGTTGGTTGGTTGGTTTTAGATGGGTTTTTTTGTTTGTTTGTTTTAGCCTCTCCAAAACTTTTGGAATCCCCACACTAAACTTTCCATAAGTTATCTTTAAAAAAAAAAAAAGTTTTATATTCTTGTATCTGACTTTTCTGTGTTACTGAGACATAAAGGGAAAAAAAAACAAAACAAAACACCAAACCATTGAGTGTTTTCCTTTATAAGCAATTCTGTTTTGTATCTTTGCATCAAATCAAAATCCAAGATAATAAAATTAGAATGGAAGCATGTTCTACCCAGCCTATCCTGATGCAATTAATAATTAAGATCAAAGAAATTATAAAATACCTACCAGTATGATTAAAATGCTATGAAAAGGTTGCTGTAAGAATAATTGCTTTTTGTTTAATGTAACCAAAAAACAAATCCATGGTTCAATATCTTTTGTGTTGTATGTTTTCTGTTTTTAAAATTAATGTGACATAAGGCATTCTTTATGCTAATGTTATAGCTCCTTGGATGAGTTTAACACCATTATCTTCTTTAATGAATAATTCATTCCCTGTTGAAAACTTAACTATATCATTTTTACAGTGTGTAAATGAAACTTTGAAGTGCAATTTAACTTTAAAGAACTTCAGATTGTAGAGAATTCTCATAAACCACCAAAAAGTGCTGTGCTAGTAATACTGTCTTGTACTGAAGTGTAAGCACGTTGTGGTGAGCATGTTTGCCATTTTAAATTTTGCTGCTGCTTTTAAAAAATCTTGAAAAGGATTCCTGGTTGGTTTCACTTTATTGGGCTTTTATATACTTTTAGTTAGATCTTTTTGAAAGTAAAACACTAGGCATTGTGATGTTGTGTGACTTCCTCATCTCCAGGAGAGCGAGACTGTGAATATAATCTTCTTCTTTTCCTCCCTATAAATGAGATCATTGGGGTTGGATCAATGTGTATATGTGAGAAACAAAATGGGGCATGATATTGCTGAAGAATGATCATCTGATTAATCACAATATCATGTTGACGCTAAAGCTTTGTCATGGTACCTGAGGAGTACTTTTGATTTCAAGTTTTAGGAGGAACATTCAGTTCCGTACCACCATCCTAACATTGGAATATGCATGTTTAAGTTCATGCATCACACTTGAATTCAATCCCCGTTTTTGTGGATTTTACTGCATATAAGTAACTTCATATAAATTTTATAGTTCTGGTGTCTGATGAAGAATTTTACTGGGTCATTGGGCTCTTTTTTTTTTTTTTGAGGTTATTTGATGACTGTATCAAAGGAAAGACAGTTAACTGGAATATGTATTTATATCTGTGTAACAATGACTTGTTTCCTGATGCTTATTGAGTGTCACCTGTAGAGAGACATGATTGATTGCTGTGCTTTGATAATAATGTGACTGAATGGAGCACTGCAGGGCTGGGGGAGCAGATATAAGGCCTCCTGGGTAAGGAGGTAAATGATAAAAAAAGGGAACTGTTTCAGCAGAGGCATTTTCCATGCACTAGTTTCATGCTAAGCCATGCCTATTTTGAAAGTTTCCAGATATCTCTAAATCAACTCTGGAAGCTGTGGATGCATTTTACTGTGTAAGTTGCTTTTCTTCCCACTGGAAGTGATGGCTTCTGGGTACCAGGGAGCAGCATGTGCTCCTTCTTCCTAGGGGAGCACATTATCAGCTTTATTTTTGTTATGTCCTTGCAACAGATTTTCATTTTAGACATTTTAAGACTGAGAGCTGCATTATTTTATAAAACCCCACTTAGCAAGTGTCTGTGCTTGCTCTTTTTCTCTCTCCCCTGCACTTTCTTCCTTCTAAGGTCTCGTAGTTTGCAAGGCAAAGGATTCTAAGGAGTATTTAGTCAGGAAAGAAACCGGACAAAAAGCAAACAGCTGTACTTAATTTTTTATGTAGTTATTGTATTTCTTTTTGCCCGTGTTAAGATTTTCAGTATCTTTAATTGATGATGTCCTCAGAGACAACAGGTGCATGTCCAGACCTGTACTGTTACTGCCCTGCATGCACTTTCCCTGGGCAGGGAGTTCCTCGGACATTTCTTTCCAGGACTGAATGATGCAAATGTGTATCACTGTTCTCGGCTAAAGAGAAATCAGTCATGTATGTTATCCACCCAAAAGAGTGAGATTGGGGTGGGAGGAGGTATGAATCGTGGAACATGTCTGTCTGCAGACAGAAAACAGTACTACTTTAAATGAAAAATAAATCTTGTAATATTATAAGCTCCTAAAAATTCAGCAGTCTTGCCTTGGTGTCTGGAATTGTGATATTTTTATTTTATTTCACTGCGTTATCATTACTGAAAGCTTTGCACTTGTCCATCTACACACTGTGAGATGTGAGAATTTTCTTTTTCCTCTCAGTCATTTAATATAAGAAATGCTTTGTTTTTCTAACAACTTTGGATTGTACAAAGTTTATCTTCCTTTTCAATCTAGAGTTCATGCTCTTGTCTCCTCCTTTATGTTCCTTTCTCTTTCTTTTAGTCAAATAAAATCCTTTGAAGTTGAGCACACAGAAAAATTCATTTTTACTTTGAATAACAAAAGCAGTTATCACCATCAGCTATTACATAGGAGATTAGCTTTGTCATTAAGAGGCATAATCCCTATAATACTTCTATTCATCAGGTAACATTTAAATGAAGAAAATGTGTGCAATTTAGTCCATGGTCCTGGCAGTTGTTATTAAAATGTTATATAGAACTTAGGCTGAGTGAAAAAATAATTAGCACACCATTTTTCTCTTCGGCATTATTTATCTGAAGACGCTCAAATGTAATTTACAATCACTCTTCAATAGCTGTGTTTTCCATACCTTTATTGTGCGTTTGCTGGTCCCTAAGTTGTATTTGACTTTCCCTGTTTGGTGGATATCTCAATATTTTCCTCAAATATAAACTAAGGCAGTACAAATTTGTGATTATATAAGATAATTATTTTTCTTCAGTGATTGTTTGACACCAAAAATATGCATTCACTTAACAATAAATTTGACATATTTGCTTTCTCACAAAGAACTCTGCTTTAATGATATGGGCTATATGATATCCTCCTGAAAACTGTAGCAGAATAGTGGTATTCAGTGATTCAAGGTAAATGCATGTTGATGAAACACATGCATGAAGACAGGCTAACGTGAGCTACAGCAGCCAAACAGCAAGACTGTTCAGAACAAGATCTGTATTGAGGCACTGTGTAGCCTGGATAGAAATGAGAATTTTGCATGCATGCTGCCCCTCTGTCCCTGGTAACTTTGGAATTTGCTGGTCAATTTTAAGCAACTCTGAGGGGAGGGTCAAAGTCTCAAAGGTTGTTAAGTTCTTATATAGGCCCTGAAAATTAGCAGCAAAATAGAAGAGGGAAATCCAAGTAGATGTGTCCTTCAAAAGCAACTGGCAGATTTCAGACATTGTAGGTTCTGCTTGGCAGCAATCAGGCAGTGACCGCCTGGCACTTGCACAGCCAAGAGAAGCCGCAGAGCACTCTGTCCTTTGGCTGGGGTGGATGCTGCAGAGAACACAGTCAGAAACTGCAGGGGAAGAGAGATGAGAGAGGGCAGGAGCATGTAGAGTACAAATCCCCTGGGAAACTGAGAACGCTATTCCTACTGCTCATTTGTTTTATTGTACACTCTGCACTCTGTGTATTGGCAAAAGTCTTGAGCAAGATTGAACCCAGACCTGAGTAAGAGTAAAATAAACGGTGCAGGGCTGTACATTGCACACAAACAAAATGATACTTACAGAAGGAATTTCACCCAGCTTTAATCACCCTGCAGTTCCAATTAACTGTGAAAAAATTACATGTAAGGAAGACTAGTGCAACATTAGCAATCCTTGTGACTGACAATCAAGCTGGTTGAACCTGAACTCAGTCCTATTGATTGAGACATAAGAGGGTTCTACATAAGAGAATTTCAGACCAATCTGAAGAACAGAGGGAGAGATCATGTAATTTAATGAACACAGGTAAGCGAAAATTGAGGAGAGACACAAGTCAATCATCCTCTGTAGAGAAGAGATAATTTTGAAGTAGGAAGGGCAGGGGGGAGGAGCATCTGTTAAAATGGAAATATAGTAAGAAACAGTCTCAGGACTTACAGAGAGAGTAGAAGTTTCATATCTGGTGAGCAGGAAAGAAAAAAAAAAGTGTCAGTGTTGCCATTTTCCTCATTTTTATGTCTCATGGCTGTTGATGGTATATTGCTGTTTGACTGAATACCTTCCAGCTGAAAAGTGATCTTTCACTGTTGATTTATAAGGAGGAAACTAATTGAAAAAAAAGTTGGCAAGGTGACTCAGTGGATGGGGAGGGATTCATCTGTTATGCTCTGATGCAGGTCCTGGCAGAACTAGTTACATTATCATTATGTTTCTGGTGTCAAACAGCCAGTTTTCAGATTTTTTGACCCTACTGGTATTTTTTATTTGCAGACAGTTATGTATGGCTTGTTGATTGAGTTCAACAGCAGAGAAGGCAGCAGTGATCAGTTTTGCCCTAACTGAGAATCATTGCAGTCAATGGGAATTTCTGTAAGAGGTTTCCAGGGACAACCTGCCAGCCAAAAGGCAAAGGCAGAACTAAATTATCATAGAAAATTGCAGCAAACCTAATTAAGCTAGGTTTGTGGAGAGAGATATTGGTTTTAACCACATGAATATCTATTATCTGCAGTCACTAAAGATGCTTACAACATATCCCTCTCCAGCAAATCATGCAGTACCTAGCTAAAATCTATAAGGATTCTCTCTCATGTGCTTCCATATGGCACAAGGTGTTTAATATTAATCCTTAAGATGGCAAGTTTTTGTGACATTTGAAAAATGCTCACATATGCTCATGGTGAGGACCAATATGGCTACAAACGATTTGTGCAGTGGGGATGACACAGCAATCTGCTCTCTCAAACAGTGCCTTTGCAACAAAAAAAGATCAGAGAAGCATTTCCTGAGCAAATGCAGAATGCAAAATATCGTTCCTTCAGGAACTGGCATATAGCACACGCTGAGCATCCCATATACCATTCATCACAGACTCGCTCTGCTAGAAAGGGAAGGCAGTAAAATTCCATTGTAATATTTTCATTAAGGCAGATGACAAAAGAGATGATGTGACCTCATGCTAATCAGAGAAGACTCTACCAGTGTTGTGTGGTCCCACCCAGACTCTTCACTGGGTAAAGAATGTGTTTGCTTCTGCCCCTTTTCCTTTTCCCTTTGGTAGAATGAATAACATTTAATCAATAATGATTATTATGAAAACACTGTCCAGAGACCCGTGTGAAGATCAGAGCCCCATTGCTATGGGCTTTTCAGTCCTGATGATTTTGCAGATGATGTAACACTGGCTCTGTTCTTATTATGAGCTGCTCTGTATTCTATTGTTCACAGACATGAGTCCTTCAAAGAGTGGTTGTCAGCCATTCCTGTGGTGTTTTGTCCAATATATTTATACTGATCTAGAGAATTACAATCCTATAGCACCTGCAGTTGACAGGATTCTGACATGCTGTAGTGTAATAGAGATAAAGATGGTTCACTTGGGAAAATCTTCTACAGCCTAAATAAAATCAAGGATGGAGACTGAGGGCAATAAAACTGAAATCTGAAGATTTGCTAATTGTTATTTTCTGACTTCTGTTTTGCTTAGGACATTTGGGAAGGGGGAGAAAGGAGAGCTGGAAAAGATAAATCAACATCACTTTGACCTCATCATTTATTGGGTTTTTTTTCACATGCATCTGTATTGATGGCTCTGAAAGCCATTGCCCTGTCTGGGAGTCACTAGAGGGCAACAGAGTCTGGTCCAGTCCTGGCGGATTTGCTATGCTGAGAGGTAGGAAGGAGGGATACTGAAGCTAACTAGTACTAGTACAGCTTTCACAGGTTCTATAGGAGGATGTCTTGGGCTTTTCATATTAAGATTTTCTAGGGTTATTGTTTTCTCCTTTTTGTGTTACATACAACTCTTGGAGATGAGACTCAAAGTCATTCCCAGAGCTATTACTCTTGGCCAAAAAACCCAACAAAATTTTGTAGGCCTAGGCTCAAATAAAATGTTTACAAAGTGGTAATTACTGCCATGTGGTGAAGGAGCTGAAGCTAGCCATCATCTCACACAAAAATCTTTCTGTGCCTTGTAACTATGCAAATCAGAGTTAACAAGTCATCACAGCCCTGTAAAAACTTCTAGTATCTTGAAGAGAGGCAGTTTGGGTCAGAATGCTTCTATAATAAAATACACATGATATACTGATCAAATAAAAGATCTATGTTGTTTACCCTCTCCCACCACACATCGTTGTTTCATTATAAAGATTGCTACCATATCTTCATTCTTCCTTGACTTCAGACATAAATTCCTATTAAAGACTCACTGAATTTTAATGAGCANGTGTTAGTACAGGATCATACTTGGAATAGTTCAGCTGGAAGTGACCTACAGTGATCATTTAGTCCAACTGCCTGATCACTTCAGGGCTAGCCAAAAGTTAAAGCATATTATTAATGGCATTGTCTAAACCCCTCTTAAAGCCTGACAGCCATGTGGCATTGGCCACCTCTCTGGGAAGCCTGTTTTGTGCTTGACCACCCTCTCAGTAAAGAAATATTTTCTAAAATCTTGTCTGATTCTCTCCTGATGCAGCTTTGAACCATTGCCATGTATCCTGTCGCTGGATACCAGGGAGGAGATCAGCACCTCGCTCTCCCTTTCCCTTCCTCAGGAAGCTGCAGAGAGCAGTGAGGTTGCCCCTCAGCCTCCTTTGCTCCAGACTCAAGAAAAACAAGACAAGACAAAGCTTACAGGGAGTTCCAGTAAAAAACTGCTATATGGCAGCATATGTTTAATAAATACACTTTGTTATTTAAATATAGGAGAGGAAAAAAGACAGCTTGTGCGATACCACAGTGAGAGGCCCATTACAAGTATAACCAAAGGTCTGTTATGTGTGCTGCTGAGGGCAAATCTGTCCTGTAGTGCTCCAGCTGAATGATGAGATAAGGTGATTTTAGCTTCCTGAAGGATTTTATCTCAGCTGAACGCCACCATCTCTATTAGGACTTTGCCTTAAATACAAGGCCAGTATAAACAGTCACTGTCACGTTGAAGACAATAGCTGTTAAAAAGGAATCAAAGGCCAACCTTTTTTTTTAAGGAACTCATGTCATTATATCTGTATTTGCCAAGTAAGAGACTGATATCGCAATACAAGCAACTTATGAGGACACATGTGAAAGGCAGTAATTACAGGTCAGTTTGCTGAAGACTATCAGGAAAATACATAAAGTGTATGGCAGCCGTAATGTTACTAAACATTAAGGACTTTTTTAAAAGATAAGGTTTTCTACCAGGAAAAAAACCCAAAACCAACCTATCAAACTTTAAGGCTAAAGTAGATGGAGTACAGAGAGAAAGTGGTGACATTTTTGAGGTATACAAAATTCCAAAGAGAATTTGAGAGGATAGATGCGACAAGATGATTTATATTTGTGTCAAATACAAGAACAAGAGGCATGAACTAAAGCCATGAAAGGGTCAAATCCTAAAGGAATGCGAGTAGAGTGTGTCTGTGCGTCGAGGATAGCTGTGCTGTATTAAAAATAAGGCAATGATATAAACAGCCATCACAAGAAATAGGGTTAGGCAAATGTCTAGAGAAAAAACATAATTGTGGGATGTAGCAATTAGCTCCAGACAATGCAGTGATACTAAGAGGCTCTGATGGCTGCTTCTCATTTCATAATTCCCTTGCAGTTTGTGTATTTATTCTAACTATATTTCTGTTAATCAAGAACTGCTCTTCCTGCTAGGAGATATTGCCATACGTACAATGCTGGAAGCTGCAGTA
>VZTO01009131.1:0-44957 GCA_013400615.1 Syrrhaptes paradoxus | reverse complement strand
CTGTCTCCTTCCTACATCTCTCCAGACGCTATTACTTTGGTCCAAATTCCACTTGACACAACCCATCAACTGAAATATGCCCACCTCCAGAAGAATGCTGCCTTGGCTCAGCTTCCCCCTGAAATGAAGTTTTTGTTTACAGCTGCGCGTTACCTTGTACAGCACTTGCTCGCTCTGCTCCAGCTACCGTGTCTGTGCTGGAAAAGCCACTCGAATGATTTGTAGGAAGTTCAGCTGAATGCCTCTCCACCAAGGATCAAGTTATGCCACACAGTGCTGCAGGAGGAATCGAGGCTCTTAGCAAAGTGAAATGCAGCTGCACCGTTTGATTACTCTTCTGCAAAAGGACCACTTGAGAGGACAAAACTCTCTTCACTGCCATGACTCAGTACCAGCACAACAGGATTATTTCTTATGGTTTCTTTTTCAATCACCACTTGAAATTTCTGTGCTGTACCTTAATAGCAAGAAGTTAAGATTATCCGCACTCCTAACTTCTGTCTATCATCTTCCTTTCAACACAATAATATCTATTTTTTTTTACCACATCTAACACAGGCAAAAATTATTCTTGTTTCTCCATTATTTCTTCTTTTTGATTCATAGGCACACACTCAAGAAGGAGGTTGTAGACTCCAAAATGTCCAGCTGATATGGGGACAGCAGGATGAGGATGCACAAGAGCCCTGGTACTGCTGGGATGCTGTGTCTGGGTCCTGGAGACCTCCTTGTATCGTGGGGCTGCTCAGACATGAAAGCTCAGCGTGGGAGGAACCCAGTTTTGAGGTATTACATTTAGAGCTTCCTAGATATTAAAAGATTCAGACCTGAAATATCAAAGTGATTTTTTTTTTTTCTGTACTGAACAGACTTAGAAGACTGAATTTCAATTCCCACTTCCCTCTGCTTCCATGGAGGGGGTTATTTTAGTTCTGTGAAGCTGATATGTTTAAAGTTGGAGGGGGTAGGGGTAAATGTTATCTGTTTTATCGCACTTTTATATTCTGTTCATCAGAAATGTTATAGAGAATATAGATAAATAATGATAAAAAGACATTGTAAAACAAACAAACATAGAGCACCTGCTTTTAAATTACTTTTGCTCCTTGTTCCTGATACAAATAATGGTCAAAACACAGAGCTCTTGCATAAATCATTTCCATTTCAATGAATCAACAGTTGCCAATGGGAAAATATTTACATCTCAGCTTGTTCTATCAGTTCTAAATTGCACATATCATCTGAAAACAACAACTAAGCAAAAATATTTCAGGAAGCTACAAAATAATAAAGATTTTCTTGGCCAAGAGAGAAAACTGGAAGGATGAGATACTTGAACTCTAACATCTTTTAGTTAGTGTGGAAGCACGGCAGCAGTGTAATGCTGAATTGACAAAAATTACCTCCATTCAGTTCAGCAATCCAAACTATTTTGGTTCCAATTAAGCAAAAGAGAAAATGGAGAAAACTGGACAAAAAATGTTGACAAAAAATACTGATTAGCTCAACTAAAATGGCCAGGATGAAAAGGCTCAACTACACAAGGGCAGAATAGAAAGTTGAACCTATATTTGGAAATGACAAGAGCTATGGAATAAAATAAGAGGTAGTTTTATTTATTTTGGTTTTCACTATTCTATCTTAACTTAAAATGTTTTGATTGCAAAGTCTAGGAAAGATTACCAGCAAGAGCTTCCATTTTACTTGTCAATTATTTAGTTCCTTTAGAAGAAAAACAAAACAAAACAAACGAAAACAAGACCCCGGCCTTTAATCTCTTATTTTCTCTATTGAGAAACTATAGAGAGAAACTATTCTTTTACCCCTTCATTATATCGGCTGATTCACTGTGCCAAGAGGGTGAAGGAACCACCAGTTGAAGTGTAGTGTAAATTAGGAAATTGGTCTGTGTTACAAATTGCCTTGAGTATGGTGCTGAAGGAGCCTGACAACAGCCACCCAAGATGCTCTGTCAGCCTAATCCACTTCAGTATTAAATGTCTTTTCTGTTTGCTCTTCACTTCATTGACACAGTTATTACCCAACAGAAAGTGGCAGGAGGCTTCCAGGAAGAGATGATGGGACTCAAGATGTGGTCTCAGCACTCCTTTATCCTCAATAGTCCTTTTGAAGGAAGAAAGAAAAATGAAGAAACATCTAGCTGGATCTACCAATCAATCCATCTAATCACATCTAAAAAATCCTACATTTTGTTAGAAATTTCTTTTTCTTATTGACCTTTTGGGAATACGGGCTAGGATTCAGCCACAGTATGTTGTGTCACCGTGTGTGCAATGGATAAAATAAAATCCAGGCACAAAAATAGGAGTTATGAGCAGATGCATATACTATCATAACAACAATATCTAACTTCTTTCTGGCACTGTTTACCCATTCAACAAAGTGTTCTTTACTGAGAAATTTATAATTATTTTCCATCTTACTGTAAGTCCTGGACCAAATCTTGATCTTAATCTTATACTTCTATGGGTTAGACCTTCCCGAGTAACAAACTCAGACCAGATTTACTGAAAAGTGCCTTCTGCATATATAAATTTAAATGTTAATGGCATTTCTTTATAAGTTTAGTAGAATCCAATGCAAAAAGTTTTTCAATAAGACTACTTAGCAAATGGTTTGCTCTCTTTTCAATTGACATCTCACACTAGCTTTTCAGAGGAAAAATACTGGATTTTATATTGAAACCTTCCAACTGATCATCTTAATCAGTTACGTTGATTGCTAATTTTGTGTTCCCCTTGAAAATGTTTCACAGTCTCGGATCTTCAAAGCAGAACACAGAGCCTGCTCTTCTGAAGCACACAGTTACAGGAATACAGAAGTAAAAGGTTTTTTTTATTCTCAAGCATCTGTGTTTCTATTTTTATTTAAATTTTTACACTTTTCAATTGTATGTTATTGATTTTTCTTTTATACCATAATCTTTAATTTCTGCAGCATTTCTGGCTTGATGTGATGCAAGACATCTGATGCATCTAGCTTGTGAGCATTTATTGGCACTTGCATTGGAAATGAAAGTCTGAACTTATTTCTGTGTCAGGAGTAGCATTTTATTAGTTTATTTAATCAGCCAAATAAGTAGGTGCCTGCTGTTTGCTGTCATTCTGACACCCTTATTTCCTGGGTACATTTCAACAGAGATAAGGTACGGCAAGAGGCCCAAGGGGACCCACAGACTTTCATCTCTAGATTGTTGTTCGAAAGCTGGCTTTTGACCAAAACTGTGACAGTTTGACAGCTGTTTGGTCATTTATACAAACTGAATTGGTGACCTCCATCCAATTGTTAGTGCAAGTAGGCATCCGCATCCAAATATTTAGATTAAATTAGTGCCTTTGTCTGGAAACCTTGGCAGAGCTGTCAGGATTGAATGTCATGGAGATTTGTCTCAGGAACCACACCAGTGCCCTGCTAGTGCTTACCCAGGTCTCACAGGCCTTCACGGATAACTCTCCAAGTATTTCTGAGATGTGGGCTGCACATCTTCCAAAAACCTTTCCAACTGTCTTTCATAGAGAAAAGTCTGGTAGCGATCGCAGCCAGGGACCAAACCATCAGTGCTTTGCTTTACAACTCGTTTAGTTTTTTTGCCCCTTAATCCCCTAGCTATACGATTCAGAAAATGTAGCACTGAGGATAACGTCAGTACCCCACTACGCTGACACTCTATACAGTGTTTCTCATGTTAGTACCTTTTGAACCTTGAAAATCCCTTCTGATTTCCCAGGCTGGTGTATTGTGTGTGAAACCGTTTCACCCAACAGCATCAAGGGCCTGCCTCCAAATCTGTGACCTCACAAACATCTCTGCTGGCACTTTCTCTTAATTCTGAAACTATAACATTATTTTCCATACCATGTGCAAGAATCCACGCCAAATTTTATACAATTAAACATTTATAGCATACTAATTGAGCGATGCTCTTGTAGCAAAGCTCTTGGCAACGATCCAGTTCCCTCGTCGGAATAAGTGCCCAGCCTTCGGCTTCGTAGTTTATTCACTTGGGGACTGTGTTACTGCCTCATAAAACAGCGCGACGGTACTATTATCACTTAATTATACAGCAAGCTTTTTCAGAGTTCAATGTCTGCTATCCTACATCAGCCACTGCATATTTCTCTGAGCCTCCGAATGTGCAGGAGATATAAAACGGTCTGTTCGAACACGCATAAATATATCTCAAAAAGTTCTTTTGTCAGTACTTGGAGAATTATCAATATATTATACTCAAATGGGATGAATTACTACTTGAGAACAAACCAACAAATGTATTCCTAATAGAACTAATTCTAGCAGGTAATTCTGGGTCATCACCTGTAATTCCTTACATAACAAATCCCAGCAACAGAAATGGGCCACTTATCTGGGTAATGACTATTCACAAAGAAAAAAGAGAGAGAAAGAAATGCTGAAATTTAAACTGCATAATCATTATCCCTAATTGTTGGTATCTGCAATAGGTATTCTTGGGGGTAATTTAAATAATAAAAATACCTAAATGTCACACAGAGCCACAATTTATTCCTGGAGATGAAGGTTCCTAATATCTTTTCTATTTGATGACTAATGGACTTTTTCTGTGTTGGGGCACTTGTCAAAGTGAGGAAATATTGTTAAAACTGAGAAAACACAAAAGCTAAATCAAAATAATAATAATATTTCTTAAATCCTGGTTACTTTACATAAGTGTAAAGAATAGGATTACTTATTTTATACCTTATTTCTATAATAGTTGCCATTCATTAAATATAATCACTTATACTTTTTTTAAAATCTTCATACTGATCTAACTAATGTGCAGAATGAAATCTGAGCTAGGTTTATACTAAAATGAAAGGCTATTTTCAAAGACTATTGCAATGTAAGGATATTAAGTAATCCATATCTGTCTCCAGATTGACAAAATTGTTAGAAATGCTGAATGCTTAATTTCCCTTGAAACAGGTTTGGAAACAAGACCATTTGACTTATGTGACTAAACAAAGATTTGTACACTTACATTTAAAGTTTTTAGATGAAGTGACTTGTCCAGCTGTCGCAGCTCAATTACCTCATTCAATCCACCAGTTCTTGCAGGTCACTCCTTTGCAGTTGACTATTCACCATTTAAACCTTCCAGCCCCAGGTAGTCATCTCCCATCTCCCAGTGTAGCACAACCAGCTGTCTACAGCCAGCTCAAAGGCTGTCCTTATAAAAGTTTTTCTTAGAAATTGGTATATATAAGGTGACATTGGAACAACTCTTTAACACAACGCTGTGCTCTTTTTGGAGGTTTGATGAACATCAACATCCCATATATGAAAGACTGCAAGTATGTGAGAAATGGAAATGTTGTGTTGATCCTGTACTTTAAGGCTTTGCAGTTCTTTCTGTCAATATTAATATGTTTATATTAAAATAAATGTCTAATTGTAAAACCAAGTGGTTTCAATTCATGTGAAAAGGAGCAATACAGAACTTCATTGTCTTTTCTCAAATTAAATTATATGGCTATATTTTATAGGCTTTTTAATTTATAACTACTTATTCAAAACCTCAAAACATAAAATAAATTTCTTATGTAGAAGGGGAGGATAAAATTTTACACATTCCTTGGCATATCTAAAATGACTTCAGTTCATCACCAATATCTTTTATAATTATTACAATAGTAAATTATTTAAGCACATCATGCCATAAGAATTTCTATAGCATGACAATAATAGTTCTCAGTAACAGCCAGTTCATAACTACTTTTGAAAGGTTTGAATAGTTTTATTTAGTTGTTTTCTCAGATAATGGTGCACATGGGAGTAAACTTCCTTTCATACTTCATTTTGATTGGCTCTTATAAGACACCTACATGTGTGACAGTCAGGGAAATTGGGACATCTACTCATTTATGATTGTTGCTTGGCAAAGAAGTATTTATTTGATCATACGGTCCTTTATTTTTTCTTTGATTGTAACATGTACATCCCACATGAAAACTATGACAAAAATTTTACCTATATAAACCTTATAATCATGAATGACAATGAATTAAAAGTCATTTTGAAGAAAACATAAGACAAAAAGTATTTTATACATTTTTGTTACTGAGGTTACATAGAAAGCTCTTGGTGCAACTTAACTCCTACTTTTGTTTCTCTCAAGCACTTATCAAATAATTGCATTCTTTATATTGCATTAACTTCTCTAATGATATGCACACCAGTTAAAAGTAACATCTAGAACATGAAATAATGCTGTTTATGTGCCATTTGTTGTCTACTTAAAATTTAAAAGCCGTCTTCAAGTGGATTTAAAAAAAAATTGATTTCTTTTGAACATTAGAAATGCAGGTCTTTTCTCGGCTACCAGGAGAGAGCTCATGTGGTGATCACATGGCTATGTGTTTTGGTCACATCAAAGGCAATGAAAACTAAGATCTCTTGCCCCTACTGATAGGGAAGGGGTGTGAAGATCGTGTGATTTTTATCTCCATGAATAGAAACTCACTCCTAAGAACTGGGCTTCAGTAAACCTTGAGCAATTAATACCCTATAAATCACAGTTTTTCCTTTCCACTAATTTCTGTCATTCAGATCCCAGTTTTCTTATTCACTCACAGCTGAGAAATAAAGAGCAAATACCAGGACTCTCTGTCCTGGTGTGACTTGGCCAGGAGTAACTGCAAGGCAAAGCCCCCCATCTGTCTCAATCACAGCCAGTGGCAGAGTCCCCATCCCTGCAGCAAAACTGGAGGGATGATGTCAGGCTCCTGACGTCTGTGGTTCCAGCTCCTGAAAATATCTTTGAAAGGAAATCCCCAAAGTAAACTCGTAGCCATGGGTGTTTCAGAACATCTTATGTCCTAATTTGTTTTACTTCTGCTTATTTTTGTATGACCATGGATTATAACCATCCTTTTTATATAGACAGTAGAAACAAGTGGCTATTTTGTCTGGAATTAAATATTTATGACCCTTGCTGCATGATGCAGGGTAAAGGAGTACAGGTGGCTGTGCCAGCAGGGATGGCAAAAGAAGGGACTATAAAATGCTTCCCATGCAGTAAATTCTGGCACAGAGAGGAGCTGCAGGACAGTAAAGAAGGAGCACGGTGCATATCATGTCACACGTGCAGCACTGACATCGCTCAGCCCTGCTTTGTTAAGCAGGGAAAAGATCCAGCCTTGTCCGTGCTCTGAGACGAAATCTAGGGCAAGAGGCTTTGAAGGTAACTGCTGATACTGTAGCCAGCTGCTTCTTCACAACAGAAAATGTAAAAATAAAAATAAAAATGCTGAACTGCAGACTTCAGTAAAGGAGTAAAGTTCAACTGCTGCATATTCATAGCCCATCTCTGAGTAAGCCTCCTTCCACTGATGTGTACCCTTCCTGCATACCAAACACTGATGCATATTTATATATTCACAAAGCATACCCAATATTTCAGCATTCATGATTATTTACTACGCACAGGTATGCAGTCGAAATTCAGGTGGCATCTAATTTCCCATACTGTAAATTTGTCTCCAGACTGTATTATTACATTCCGTGCACCTGTGGAATCATAAGGTATTTCACCACTGAGGATTTTATCCTTGCTGTGGTTTGTGTGGTGGGTTTGTCTGGCAGCAGGGGGGGGCCAGAGTAATGGCTCCTGTAAGTAGCTGCTAAAGGTTTCCCTGGTCTCCAGCTCTGCTGACAGCAAGGGAGGGGCTGCAGTGGTGGCTCCTGTAAGTGACTGCTGAGAGTTCACCCCCACCCCCCTGTCTCCAAGAGTTTAGTAACTGGGAGGGGGAGTGGGGGAAGGGTACCACCGATCTAGCCCCTGTGAAAAATGACTGTAAGTTACCCCAGCTTCAGGCTGGACCCACCCCAGGCCAGGGCTGAGCCAATCGGCACCTCTGCGAATAACGTATTTAAGAGGGGGCAAGGAACGATGGGGTTGGCCTGCTTGGCTTCTGCGAACCGACCTGCGGTAGTCCAAGCCTTGACCATAGCTTGCCTGAGAGTCAGTTTCCTCGGGAGCAAATGAAGACCTGCGGTGGAGAGAGAAGCGAGATTTTGAGAGGAAGGACCACACGACACTCTGGTCAGAGAAGGAGAGAGAGCAAGAAGGAGAGAAGAGCCCCCGGAATTTCCCCTGCAGCCTGGTGAAGATTCATGGTGACACACGGTTTGTCCCTTGGTGCATCCCATGACAAGATGCAGCCGTGGAGGACCCCACGGAGGAATTATGGAGAAGCCCACACTTGAGCTGGGCAGTCATCAGGGAACCGTGGTAGCCCATGTGGAAAGGGACTCATGCCGGAGCAGTTTTTGAGAAGGACTCTCCTGTGAGAAGCAACCCCACGCTGCAGCCGGGAAAGACTGTGAGGAGCCCTGCCCTGAGGAGGAAGGAGCGGCGGACTGACTGCAATTGCCATTCCCTGCCCCCCCTGCGCCACCAGGGGGGAGAAGGTACAGAACAAAGCCTTTGGGCTTTGGGAAGAAGGGAGGGGTGAGGGAGAAGTGCCTTTTTAAAATGTAGTTCTCTCTCTCAGTATCTTGCTTCTTTTTGTAAATAGTTAATCAATTGGGTTTTTTTTGTTCTTCCCAAGTTGTGTCGTTTTCTTGCCTGTGACCCTAAGCGGTGAGTGAAACCCTCCCTGTCCCTGCCTCAGCCCACCAGCTGTTTAACAAAGGACTGTCCCTCTGGCCTTTCTAAACCACGACACTCCTCAATTATTCTTCAGTCTCCATATTGCAGTTCTTACAGCATTATGCAATACACAGCCAAATTTATCTCCAGGTACATATCATCTGGTCTTATTTGCCTATAAGCATAAATGGCCTATCATAATGCTAATTCTGGTACTAGGATATAGGCAGGAAACAAGTTCTAAAGATACAAGGAGCCTTGTGTTGGTTTTTGGGTTTGTTTTAAATCAGCAAACAGAAGTGGTTCTTTGAGTCTTTCTGAAGAATTTGGAAGGTGAGTTACTGGGCTTCAGACAAGCCAGTGTCAATAGCACACACGGTGGGAATTATGAAATATCTCCTAAATTAATCTTTCTATGCAAAGGACCATTTATTTGGGAGTGAAACAGCCCACTGCTCACTACCATGGTATTGTTTGCTTTTTTTTTTCTCTTTTACCCTCTCCAGCATTAAATATAGAAACATGAATGCATGAAGTGCCAAATTTTTATACTTTATTTCAAGAAATCAAGAGATATAAAAATATCTGAGAATGACTAAAAGTTATTCTCTTATGCACTCCTGACAATTGAGTTCTCATCGCACATCACTCACAGTACTAGGCTAATTTTAAAAATCAAAGCTGTAGAAACATGCATTGTTCTGTTCTTTGAATGTTAACCTGCAAGTCTGAATCCATACCTAACAAACCACCGTAAATAGATAAGGCTTTTTTTCAGCAGTAGGATGAATATGTCATGTTCCTTAGACTGAATTAATATCCTGGGCAAGTTCTAATTTAGTTATTTGTCCTCAGGATGGAAACATTTTAAGGCATTTGGTGCCATCTACAACAGGAGGATCTTGTCTTCCTTCTGTATCTGAGAATTTATTTAGAAAGAGAAATTCAGTCTGTAAAAGAAGATATCTACTGACAAAGGAGTAAATCAAATCATTTCAGGTTACAGATAAGACTGGCAATGGCACTGGCATCCTTTTAGAGGGGCAGACACATTGCTGATGAGAAAATTCAGCAATTAACTTTTAGACAAAAAGTCACAAAGGGAAGAAAGAAAATGCTCAATAAGAAAATATGTAGATAAACATGGAGATGGAGGAACCTAATCTTAACAGAATAATTTCTGAAAGAAATACTTGCTGTTAACGTTGGATACCCCATATACTTCTTACCACTAAAGAGAATACATTAAAAAGATGTGTGGAAGGTATGTACACACCAGACACATTTGAACATATCTTTCTTAAAGATTAAAGTGAAAATACAGATAAATTCCACTGTATTTGGTGAAGCTTTGTGACAAATGCAAGACTGAAAAAAAAAATGCTAAATTGCAGTTTTACAGTTTCAATATATAATCTTCTCTTCCTATCCACTGATAGTCTGAATAACTCCTTGCCATTAATCCTATCCAGACAACAGCTCAGACCTTATCCTGTAAGCAATCATAAGATTATTGTATTATTTATTTCACAGCTATATATCAGATTTAATCTTAAATTCCTTGACAAAAAACATTTGTTTATCATAAGCATTGACAAACCTGTTGCCGTAGAGACTCAAAGCGATACATGCCTTCCCTTTCATTGGCAATTGAAATGCTTATTTGCCTTTTGTTTTAACTGGGAAATAAATATTTAATGCTGTCTGAAAGGAATGAAATATATGCTTAATAACATGTTACTATTGGTACTACTTTTTAAGCTCTTATCGCATAGGAATTAGTTATCATTTTGGTGGTGGCTCACCAGGATACTTTATTCATGAGTTAACAGTACTTTGTCAGGTAGCAAATGAGAGCATATTTTAATAACAATTGTCATATCTAAATCATGATTGCAGCACCTGGATCACATAAAATGTGCATTATAAAAGTGTTACAATGCAAGCCAGCAAAATAATCTATTTCCCAAAAACAGCTTTTAAAAGTAAACTTCACTTAAGAAAACCATTTATGACCTAAGGCCATCTCTAAAGTATTCACGTTATGGTCCATTTATGTAAAGACCTCACTCACACACTTAACTTTAACATCATCAGACTTTTCCCTATCCACATTTTGGCAATTCCAAAGTTTTCTCTGTCTATTGTCAGGTGTTACAGCTGCTATTTCTGTTGTTTGAGCAAAGACTGTTCAGAATGAAGACAGCTGGGTGGAAGATATCTACAAAAGCAAATATAAGCCAGACCACTGCTATAAATGTGTACTGAAGAAAACAGAGCTCCTTTCATTTGCACCATGTAAGGATCTAGCATTTTATATTCTGGCAAGACATCAAAAAATTTATTTCCTGTGAATCATCTACAACCTGCAAGAGAAATGTCTCAGAAACATGTGCCTTCTTCCAAATATTCACGTCTCACTCTTATTTAAATAAAATTTCCAATAAAAGAAAAGTTATATCTTTGGGAGTAATGCATATTCAAAGTAAATATATCTCTGGAAATTGCTTTAGAAAAGTAAAACTGGCCAAACAGGCACTCTGTAATTTGTTGCGAGAGTTAACCTTTTATTTAAGATTATGGACTTAGACCTCCTGCCATTACTCACATGAATAACTTCTTAAGTGAGTAGTACAACTGCATTTCAAGGGGTTTTCACTAAGTAAAAGCACCTGGGCTAACTCCTAACTGTAAAAACATGCTCTTTTAAATTGAAAAGTGTTTGTGTAGGGGAAGAATCGCCAATAAATTCCAGTTAAAGTCAATTCTGTTAAAACCTTAAATGTCTGCTGTAATAAAAACTTCAGTGAAAATGAACCCTTCACGTGAGGGTTCAGGTGATTGCTAAATTTCCAGATAACTAGACAATCCATACAAAGATTTGTGTAAGGCAAAACGTGTTTTTTTAAATTCTTTTCAGAAGCCCTTCCCAAAATGGGCAAGAGACTTGGATTCAGGCTATTTTGCCAGGCGTCCAAGAAAATCATCCTGAAGGTAGATCGTGCAGATTTTCCTGGATTCCAAGTAAATATATATTCTTGCAAAAAAAGTTGTATACTATAGCAGGTTTCAGCCTTGGTTACAGATTTAATAGGATTTTGGAAACCTAAGGGGAACATTATTTGTATGCCATCACCTAATAGTTCAATTTCTGAACTTGTCCAATTTGCTGAAGGTTTCACATGGAGAGTTACTTTTCTCTGCAAGAAAACTTGTTTTAATGGACTTTCACCCTATAGAATCTTTTAACCAATTTTGGCACCCCTTGGGTTAGATCAGTGCATGGTGTGTGACCTAGGATGAGGCAGTTCAGTCCTTGATAGAAGTTTTCTCACCCTGTAGTATATAGAAAATACCCTATGGCACGAGTGGTCTGAAAGGGAAATCTCTCTGTGGGTGATAACATTCAAAACCTTTTTTTTTTTCTTGTGCTGGGAAATCAGGGTGTTTCTCCTTTGCAAACACATCAGTGCAGCCCTTGTGTCTGAGGTTTTGTTTTCTGCCATTTCTTTCCCCTCCCCAGATGGTTGAGGTTGCAGATGGACACGGGAGAGTCGGGCTGAGTGGGACAGCTGCTGCTTCCCACCGCTCTTGCTATGATCCCGAGCATTTGTCATTTTTTATGTTGATGCCTCTTCAGTTTGTTTGGTTTGGGGTTTTTAAACACTTTGTTCATTGGAAAAACAAGGAGGAAAGGAGGGCTGGCCAGCTGGTAAATGAGCCCAAGCTCGAGAGAGAGGAAAGAATCAGGGCAATCATATCTCTACTGACTTTTAATATGGGGTTGGAGACTTTGTGGTTATGTACTTAAATAGTTAGCAATAAATCCAAGTAGCATGATGTATGTAATGGAAAATTTAAGATAGCATTTTACATTTCTACTCCTTCTTTTCATCTTTTGAACTGTTTACCTATTCTCCAAGCACAGACTGAAGCAATCACTGAAACAATTACAGAGAACATGAAATCCATGAAATTCAGGCAATAACCTTATTTTGCGAGGGAGGGAGGGCACATATTTTTGCAGAGGAGGCGTTGGTGTGAGGAAGCTGTATGGCTGCAGTATGGTTTGGTTTTGAAAACAAAGGGCAACCCTACATTACTAATAACTCTATGGGGAATTTTTCACTAAAATTCCTAAGGGCTAAAAAATAATTTATTGCCAATAAAGTGTACTTGACTAAAATAACTACATGTCTCAAAACTTGATAAAATTGTTGCACTTTATCTTGAATTTTCAGTTCCCCTGACAAGACATGGTTTATCTGATACTGAAAAGCTGGAGTTGATCCTGGGCTTGTGCAAAACACATAAACGTCACTGGGAACACTTTGGTCCGTGGTGTAGGGGAAATTAAAGTATGGCATAACACAAAATTCAAGGTATGATTTTGAGACATTTAGAGAATACATAATCAACACAAATAAACCACCTCCTTCAATTAATAAAGAATAAGTGAAAATAGCAAGCATATTTTCTGCTATATTATTTCAAGGCTGGTTTAAAGTAGTGATAACATTCTTAACGATCATGAGTAGCTGTACTATGTCTGTTCTTTATGAAATTTAAATTTGCTAGTGTTCTCCCTCATCCATGTCAGTAGAGAGGTTTTTAGGGCTGAAAAGAATTCTTTTAAGTTTGGATTTCCTTTATGATTACTCTTGTGAAAAAAAAAAAAAATTACTCTGGATTATGTTACATCAGCTCCCTTCCCAGGCTTAGTATTTTCTTGGAGACCCCAAAAACACAAGTCCTGATTTTTAAAGACAGCTTCTCATTTGCATTCACAATTAACTACAGGCACAAACATTCAGCTCGCTACCTGCCTGCCTTTAACTATCAGGCGCAGTACACAGATAGTTATTTTCCTCTGCTCAAATTTAACAGTGGCTAAAAAAATTAGCTCACTTCAATAATAAACCCATACAAACACACCAGAATCAGGTTCTGCCTCCTTTTTATGGTCAATAACAGGTGTTTTTGTTGGGATTTTTGGCAATCTCACTGATCTCAATGGGACTGGCTGCTAGAGAGAGTGTTAATACTGTTAGGGGCTTAAGATTCAAGAAGGCAACCCTGTGTGAATAATAACCTAAGGACCCATTTAACTTTAAGCACTTCTTTATGGTCCTAGAAGTTAATAGCTTTACACATCTGGTCAAAGTTAAGCATATGCTTAATGCCTCCCTGAATTAGAAATTAGATCTTTGAACTCCACTTTTGCTTACACTGTGTATTAGTTTGTTGGTGGATTCATTTTAGGAGGAGAGGAAAATAGCAGTCATTCAACATAATATCTTTTTGCAATTAAGTGTTACCCATACAGTATATTCAACACTTTAGCAATTAACATTTTTCTTCTTAATGTATATTTGACTGTATAACAGCCATTAAATGGAACTAACCATACAATGGTTTCAATTAGATTTTCTAGTTCTCTAAACCAAGCAAAACTGCTCAAAGTTAAGAGAAAAAAATAAATAAAAACCAAACACATTTTATTACTGACTTTAGTTTTCTGTTAATTATATCAGTTCAGGCTTAGTTTTTACTTCATGTAACTTGACAACTCATCATAATTTTATGATTTGATTTACACTTGCTGAGTGATGTGTTGTATATGTGTGGCATCAGATCTTCAGCCTGTACAAACAACAACTTGTTGTAAGAACTGTGGAAAAGCACTGGTTTACCTCACATACAGTTTTTATTTATAACTTGAATACCCTCACCTGCATTGTACTTATTGGGAATTAAGGAGATAAATGTCTTTTTCAGTAATTAAGGGCCATTCCACTTGGTCAAATTCTTATTCAGAGACAGTTATGCCAGTCTTCAACACACACATCATTCTAAAAATCTTCTTCTCTATGTATGCAGTAAGTTTTCAGAGCCCAAATCACACCATGAAGTTTAGACTCATCAAATAAACCAGAACACCATGTGTTGCCAGACAGCAGAGAACACAGAGAACACAAGGTATCTGAAACTGCCAGGGGGCAGCTCCCTTAGATGTTTTCAATTCAGCCAAACTTTCACCTGAGGACTGCTGCACACCTGTTTTCTGGTAACACTAGATGCAATGGTTAGGAGCATTGTCTGGTGGCAGAATCCTGTTCAGAGATCTGACATTAGTGGATCTCTACAGCGCTGCCAGGACAGGGATGTGGAAAATGGCATGCAGAAGCTGTTGTCATAGGTAACAGGATACAGATGATTCATCCTCATTAATTTCAGCTAATTAAAGCAAAACGAGCAAATAAGCCTCATAACCCTTCTACTGGTTTCAATGGGAGTTAGATCAAACACAGAATACCTCAGTGTTGGCAGTGCTCTTAGCACTGTATGAAAGGCAGCTGTGGAAGTGGCAGATCCTCTTCATAACAGAGTGCTGTAATATAGAGACATCATTGAGGCCAGTTTCTGCCTTAAAACCTGTAAAATCAGAATTACATCCACAAAATCAGAATTTATCCCCACTAGAGTCTTGCAAGTCAAATGTAGATATTAGCAGGAAGCTAAATTCAATTATCCTTAACTACAACCTTTCCCAGTTTATTTTCTTTTTCTGTCCCTATAATAACACGTGTGTTATCTCATATTAATATTAGATCTGTATTGTTATTCTAATAACTAATTATGTGACTCACAATGCTAATGACAGCAATTTAGTTTGTAATCCCATCTGTTCACTTTACCAGAGTTGTTTATTTTCTTTCCTGCTTTCAAAATACTCTTGATTTGTAATTAATCATGCATTTTGACTTTCTTAAAAAGAGATTTGCAGGTTTTTTAAAAAAAATGAAATATCAGGAGGAATAAACAGGAAATGCAAACTCTCTGCAAGGAGAAAACATTGCTATGTTTTCTGTGACCAAACAATCGAAAAAGACGTGGCTATAAATGACTGATGGAATAGCCAAGTAACTTCTATCATAAAGAGTTAGTTAATCTTTGCTATTATAAAGTATTCCTGGAGAAGCCTGAACAAAGGTTTCTGCTCTTTATGCACTCAGTCTGAAAGCAATCTTTGCATATGGTGCATGTTGCATTTTCATTCCAGCAAAATTGTCACTTGTGCTTGTTCACACCGCCCGATGACTTGGCCCATTCCTTTGGAGAACAGACCTGTTGAAACACTGCACAGAGAAGTTATCTAGGAAAGGCAAAACTCTGTATTGAAGATCCTAACCTGCTGCTATGTGCTCATATAAGTGCTCACATATTTTCTTGTCTATACTGTTTATATTGTTCTCCACAACTCTGTACTCTATGACTCTCATTCATGATAGATCAGGAAGTATTTGCTCCTCTGAATTTATTTCTTAGTCTTATGGAACAGTTGGATACAAAACTCTGAACACAAAATTGATATAAAAATAGCTGTGCTCATTGTAAAAGAGCCTAACCTTCTCACACTGTCTTTGTTTCCTACTCATTGGATGTATGTTGAGGTAGAGAATAAGAGTGAAGCACTTTTCACAAAACTGAAGGTGCACAAAAGTAGAAACCCAGAAGGGAAGTTGAAGAGCTTCCCCAAGTCCCTTGGGAATGAACTGAAGGTTTTGCTTATTTCAGTACAAATTTGCAACTGCAGTCCCACCATTTTCTCATGTATAAACACTTTCCTCTGCCATTAGTTTGAAATAAACTTTTGAATAACTGTAATCTATGCTTGTATGTTGCCCTGAGTATCATACTTGTTCTAATAGTTCAAATGTCCTATTATCACAGTAATCCAGCCAAGAAAAAAAGTTATTTTTTCACTATATTGATACTTCTTGCTTCTTTTGGTAATATGAAGTATATTTTCCCAGGAATAGAGGAAGCAAAAGGGAAGATAAAAAAGGACAAATTGACCTCTTGGTACAAGATATTCATGGCACATCTCTGCAGGAGTCAGATTTTCAGCCCTTATAACAGTCCTTTGAACTTAAAGATTGACACAAAGTTCATTAATTTCTTTAAATTTTCTCCCTTTTTCTAGGGATCTTTAAATTCAAAAATATCTATTTTGGTGATATATTTCTTGGATTTAATTTGAATATCCAGAAGGCAAAGGTGGCTAAAACAATTAGTTTTCTGATGGATAAAGTTTTTGTTGATCTCCCAGAATAATTAGGTTATTCTATTTTGGATGTATTTTAACATTTTGTAAGAGTCCTGAAATAAATTGAAGGTAATGAAAACATTCATTTTCTAATTGCTTTATGCATTTAACTTAGATATTATTTCAAAATTTATAATATAACAATAATTGTTTTTTCTGATACTTTTTTGCTCTTTAACATATATTTTCCCACTTCTCAATAAGTGACAATTTAAGCACTCTCAAACTTAATCTTGTTTTGATTGAAAAGAAGAGGTAACTGGATTTTGGGGTTTGTTTGGGGTTTTATTCTATCTATGCACTTCCAATTTGTTAAAATTCCTACACTTTATATAAATTGATTTTTGTTACAGTCTGCTTTCTAAGGTGTCCAGCTGTTACTGTAAAGTCCAAGAATTCTATCCAAATGGTTGGTAAAACCTCAATCTACATTTTTATTCTGTTGAATTTTAAATGTATCGGTGTTTATCTGATCCATTGCAATACACCATCTGCAACAGAGGACAGGAGAAGAGGTTTGGTTTTTGTTAGATTTCTTTTTCTAGCTTCTACACGCAGCAGTAACTGTGTTATGTTGTTCTGAGTTTGAGTTTTGTGTGGTTGTTTTTATAGCTGCTTTCTGACAGCAGAATGTGCACTGCTGATCATGATGCAAGAAAGTAATTACTGAGGAAAGAATGGATTCTTCTCAGTCTTTTTTTTTTTTTTAATTAAAACCCAAGATATATACACTTCCTTCAGCCAGTGCTATGATCAGAAATATTTTCTTGTATCTGAGAATTTGACTGAGACCTTAGTCTCCATTCGTGCATTTCAATACAAAATCAAAGCAATAGGTTTGCTATTTGCTACAGATCTTTTATCTATGGTGCAGTGTGAAACATCAAACAAATCTCATTTGTTTTCAGCTAACACATACATAAAGACACCAAGCCGTTGTAATGACATGCACGTAACACAAACTGAATTCATTTGGAGTTTTGTCTGCACAACTAAAACATACTCACACCTTCAATATTCACAGCTAACGCCCAATCCTGCATTACCGGTGAGTGTTGGCTGTGAGTCATTAAATACCTTTAGGACAGATATTTTTATTTTATAGGCATTTTTCAGCAGCAAATATCCAACCCAAGTGGTTGCACTAAGAGTGGTGAAGGAAGCAGGTTTTATTTATTTAGCTGTCTTTGCTACAAAGAGCTTTCCACAAGCCTCATCTGGGTTTCTGCCCCTCCAACTGTCTGTGCTGCTAATCAGGATTTCCAAATGCTAAGTGTTAATGTCTAAAGCTTAGAGTTGAGAAATTCTGACTGTCATCACCAAGGGATTAAACAGAGATTTATTCAGGTAACTCAGAACAAATATTACTCTATGAGGTTTAAAACAAGTCATGCATCTAAATTATCGAACTTTCCCTGCATAAAAAACGTCCCTGCCAAACACACTGCCTTTTTGGCCAAAGGGCTTCGTTATATCTTATCCTAATTTTTCAATCTTTTAAAAACATGCATGGAAATTATAATAATTGTAAATCAAAAATACTATTTTAGCCAATTACCCAAAACACCAGTAATCACAGGGAGAGCCCTCTTTCCGAGATTCCTTCACAGCAGCCAGCTATTGAAATGGGTTTTGGTCTCCTGGGCCACACGAACACCGTACAGCTCCTTGGAACTGATCTCCACATCAGCTCTGGCTAAACACACCGTTCAGGGGAGGACTCGCAACTGGGAAGTAAGAGCAAGGAGGAAAATGTTTGCTTACTAATAAATTTGAGGCTTCCACAAGCACCCCTGGGTGCAGGCATGTGACAAGAAGATGCAGTGAACGATCGAGCCAGCATCAGAACTACCTGGACACATATTCAACAAAATCCATGACTTTTGGTTTCCAAAAAAACAGGGGGGAAAAATATATATAAACACTATTCTGTTGACAGATAAGGTGTCCAGATTGCGTCCCATAGAGTCTGTCCTTGCATGGGTGACTCCTAATTTTGAAGCCTCAGAGCAAGAGGTCAGTGGAAGCTTTAATTGCATGTAAGAGACAACCAGCTTTTGGCACAATTTATAACTAAGGTAACTAGTTCAGAAAGGCATGGCTCATTTAATTTTAAAAAGAGGGTCTAGTTTAATTATTTATGCTGTATAAATAATGAGATTCCAACCATCTGAGAAGTCACTGAAACATTATGATATTAAATCTCTGCAAAGAGACAGCAGGTGAAGAGAGAGACTCTTTTGTGTGACTTATAAAGTGTGAGGATTAGCAAAATGTGGATTAGTAAGGGTCTGCTGCATTCAATAGAAAATTCAGAGTGAATTATTTACTGTTAGTATTACTTGCTTTCAGCTTATTAAAATTAACTCTATAAGTTGGTAAATAATGGAAAACGTGTTTGATGAAAGAAATTATGATTTTTTTTTTTAAGAATGGTACTTGAAGTTATTTAACAAATTCTATTAATAAACAGTAGGAAACATCCAATAGCTCATGTACAAACCTTGGGGTTTTTTTATATCTCTATTCAGATTTGTTTGAAGTAAAACTCATGCAAGACAAAGGGTGTGGGAAAGAAATACTTTTTGTCCTGGGTTCCTGAGCTGAGACCCCAGCACTTGGTTGACAGTGATGACTACACTAAAATAAACCAGAGCGAGCTCTCCTAAAATAATAATAGAAAATACAATATAATGTAGTATAATATAGTTAATGTGCAGTCTATTAAACTGAAAATTCACCTGACAGTCACGGGAAGAGCACATATCTATTCCCAGTGACAATCAGAGAAAGCCCAGGAAAGCACAGTGGGGATGGAGAGATACATGTTATATATGTTATATTAGGAAAAACACTACCAAGGTCCTTCACAATTACCAAGGAACTATAAACCTATATGTGATGTGACATAGTCAGGGGGAAAAATGCAGGGGAAATAGGAATGGACTGCTCAGTTTTAGAGGGGGCACACAGATCTGGCACCAGAGACAGCCAATCAACTATTGTTATACCCAAATCTTGGACTATTTCAGCAGAACTACTGAGCCAATGTTTGTTCATATTTCATAAATCCTGTTCCACGTTTTGTTACCGTGATCCTTTATTGCTTCCATTTAATTACAGGGTAATCACCGCTGAAGTTTATGTTCCTGTCAGTTATTTTGCTTCTGTATGAAAATCCATCAGCAACCCAGAAATCTCACACTCCACGCGTCAGCTTACCCCTATTTTTCATTTTGACATGGTTTATAGCAAATGTCATTATGGGATTGCATTTAAGCTGCTGGTGACAACATGTCACTGTTCAATTAAGTTTTTAGACACCTCTTCTAATTGTATATTTCAGCACTTCATACTCCTATGATTGCTGCTGTTTCTCACCTTCCCCTGTTGTTTCAAAGGCATGAAAACCTCTATCCTTCCCCCAAAATGTGCAGATTGTTTTGACTTTGTGTTGTAAATGTGGCATTAGAATTGCACTCACAAAATCCGCAGGTTGACAAGCCTGCACGATGCAAACCTCCATCAACTACCAGAGGGAGGGGGTAATTCCCCCCCTTGCTGGAAAATTGCGGCAGTGTCTTGAAATTTCCCCACACAACGCTGTTTGGGGGAAATTCCTAAATGGATAAAGGCACATTTCAAACATTGTCATAATGGTGTCCTTGACTCCTCTGCTGAAGTAGGTATAGACCATCTCAATTTCAAGGCTTTTTATCCCCCCTCAAATAAATGTCAATTATTAAACATTGGTGATGGATAGATAAGTGAACTAGATGCAGAATCCAAAATCTGTTTGATTTCTCTTGCTGAACAGAGGTAGCTGGCTGTTTTCATCATAACTATAAGAGAAAAATGGATTTTTTTTTTTTACTAAAAAAAAAGGAGAGGTTTGATATTTTGTGTGTATGTGTGATTTTTCAGTTGGATTTTTGTTTAAGAAAAACTTCAGATTTCCACAGAGTCTTCTTGGAATGTACTAGAACAAAAAATTTTTAGTTCTAGAGAAGGAAATCTATTGCTGAAGCTTCATGAAATGACTGTCTTTGAATTACATTGATTGTCAATCAGCTGGGAAAATAAATAAACCCTTTTAATCACATAAAGTTACTTTATAGATGTCCTTGAAGGGTCCTTGACTTTAAAATCTGTCTTCTAGACTTATTAGACAGGACTCAGGTACTATTTTGGGGATAACGATGAAAATTTTTCTCTTCTATTCTAAGCTTTTTCTATACTTATGCAAGCAGTTAGACTCTTCCTTAGGACTGAAACAGGTTGTGCTTCCTTGAATAAGAGAAATAAAACTAGCTGTACATAAGAAAATTAAACCCATTATACCTAGGAGCGTGTAGTTTTTACAGCCACCATGGAAAATGTTTTTCAAACAAATAGAAAACACCTAGATTTTTTTTGCCATAAACCAGAACTCCATTTAATACTTCAGACAGCATGTGTAGGTAAGATGCAACACTGAGGAACAGGTTTTGGATCTTGGATCTCTCTTTAGGACAACTTAGTCTGTAAGAAGAAACATAATTAATTCCCTTTTTAAAGCTGATCTGTAATACTCGGCAGTTTGATTTTCCTTACACTTTCACAAGCGAGATAGCCTTTGCAGTGCTTTCCCAGTCCTTGCAGTAGCACTTTACAACATTAGGTGATTTTTCCATGCAGTGTGAAAATATTTTTTCATGGCCCAGTATTTATTTTATGGAGAAAAAAACCCACCCGTTCAGCATGTTGTTGAGAAATATGAATTAATGCAAAAGGGGAAGGAGTTTAGGTAATGTGCATCTTCAAGGAATTCTATTGTCATGAGACTTCTGGAGGCAGCAACATAAACGAAGAGGTGCAGTGAAGCTGATCAGACAGATCAGCCCTCTCGTTTACCTGATGGAGTCAAACAAAACCTTCACAGAACTTCGGAGCCAGTTAATGGCACTGGTGCAATGTAGTCCTCACCAGCGTGTTCACACTGAATCATTGCTTCACATACAAAAAAATATGTCAGGGATTTAAAGAAATACTTAGTTTGATCTGGTATTAAAAAAACTTAATGACAAAGCCTGCTTCCAACAATATTGCAAACTGATTTAAATGAACATACAGAGCAACATGGTTTTAGAAGGAAAAAATTTAAGCAAAGAATTATTTAATTACATTTCTGGAGATTTGGCAGTATTTCTAGTAATAATGGAGGAGATAAGAACATATGATAAATCTCTACACATCAGAGTAGAATACATCAAGTATTTATTCTCATCCTTTCCTTTTTCTATTCTTACAATTGCTGTCTCCTCCTAATTGTATTAATATCCTTTTCTTGTACTAGATAAATTTTATTTCTTTGAAAAGTATCTAGTTGAATATTGTAAAGTCCATATCATCTTTTTTTTGATGTTTCGTTAACCTGAGTTATTTCTCATCTAGTACAAATCATTATATCTTCAGAGCTTTTGTTGTCTCTGAGTTCATATACACCAAAGAGAAAATCTGAGATCCTTTCTTCTGTTTTTTTCCTTTTACTGGCTGCTTTTTCTACTGTAGTCTTCGGGTTAGTGAAAGAACTCTTCCTGTCTGACTCATGCTACTGCATCTTGATAGACAATAATATTGCCTGCAGCCAGGATTTTCAAGACAGTTAAATTATACACCCATCTCCCATCAACTTTCATTGGATCCTTCATGACCTTTGAAGAAAATTGAGTGTGCATTAATTTTTATTTTCTTGCATTTAGAGTGTGTATTACTCTTATAAAAGCCATCTCAGACACCAATGAAAGAAGAAGAGATAAGCAAATGTTTGTTTAAGGAAAGGTGAGCGTGCAAGGGAGCAACAGGCCAGAGAACAAAACGTGTTTCCTCCTGAGAGAGAACATAGGAATAAAGAAGATTAAAAACAGCAGCAGCAGAAACTCTCATAACAGAAGAAATTATTACAGGAAGAAATGTAGAAAGAGAATAGGAGTTCACCTTAACACACACTTTGTGAAAAACCTAACAAAAGCCAATATTTCTACAAAACTAACAGAAGCCAAAAACATTTTGGAGGAGCCAAAAAAGTCATAAAGGACCCTATCGTCACAAAATAATTTAATTCAATCATTATACTGTTACATGTATGTTTAAGGAAAATAGCTCTATTTAAAAAAAAAAAAAGATTAGAGAGATTTATACCTGTCTTGGCCAGATGTACACAACTGTTCCAAGATTAGACAAATCTAAACAAATGTGAGAAACCTTCTGCACTGTCCTCATGTTTATCATGTTGCTCAAGGCAAGATAGAGGAAGAAATAAATAAGGTGACAGCTTGAGGGGAAAGTGTCTCTGGGAAAGATGTCATTGTCATTGGGAGAATAAATGAGGAAGGATGGCATGTAGGAGAAGAATTAGTGAAACAGCTCTTGACACGTGTTAGGAAGAAAAGAGCTCCCAGCAGCTGGAGAGAATGCAATACTTCAACATATATAGGAACATCACAGAAACTAAAGGTCTAATAATTTCCCTTGGCAAAGAAGGTGAGGATTTAAAACAAACAAACAAAAAGTTTTCATTTTATTAAAAAAAACAAATTATTTCTAATTTCACCCAGTTACAGTATATGATTTGTTGTTACTTAAAATTGTGTCTTAGGAGAAAAGAAGGAAAGCCTCCGGTTGTAAACTAGAACAAGCTGAATATAGCTTAAGGACACTGTATTTGACAAATTGCAAAATCAGCTTTGTAATGTGACTTATTTTCAGTACTCGACAGCCTTTTTCTAGATATAAAATACTGCTTCTGTGAATCCCTCTCTCTGAATTCGTGTTTGCTTCTGAGGGCTGCAGAGTGATGGAGAGTAAGAAGTTCAGTGGTGTGATCCGTTATCCTGCTGCTCCTGAATATGAGATTTTTGTTTCTGTTCATGCTCAGAGCAGCAGCAGCAGACACATTTCTAGATTTTACTGGGCAGTTAGAGCATGGAAAAAAAGATCCTATGCAGGAGTGCAGACAGAAGAAAAATAATGGTCCTCGACTGAAGCAAAATAAGCCTGGAATTTTTCAGATTCAGGTGTGACTTCTGGCAAGCCACTGGTCTAAATATTCATAGAAAAATGGGTATTTGATTACTTTTTAAATTGAGTCCTTAATCTCTGTAGACCTCTTATGTTCTTTTCCTTACAGAAAGGTGTTTAGGAAGTATAAAATTACATATTACTTTAAGTACCTCAAACTGTTTAGAGAAAACATTTATGCTTAGGTGTAAAATAAAAAAAAGTTTAGAAATATGTACTTGTTTAATTTAAAGCAAAATAAGAGAACCTTAGAGACTGCAATTTATTTCATTCACAGAGGATTTGTTGAGATTTATATCAGGCCTCATAAAAGCTGGAACTAGTGCTCCAGCTTTCCAACAGTCAGTGAGTAGTAGCGACTTTTCAGCATGGGATTTGCTTTAACTGCCTAAAGTCTCACAAAGGAAATTAAGTGCAGTCGACCAGATAGTGTGTTGCATTGGTCACCACTTCTGCATTTGTATTTTTGTTGGATTTACCTCCTGACCAGCTTTAATTTGCAAATATACGTGTTTATGACTACAAAATTGTGCAGACAAGTTACATTTGTGTGTACTGATGGCACAGTCGGAAAGTCATGACTCTAAGTCATTTATGCAAGTACTCGTTTCTGCACATCAAATGGTTGGATATGAAACGCGCTTACCAAAAGCCTTGCAAAAACATATTTTGTGAATAATTATTGGAACACCAGGACAAACATTTGACCCTTACTTTAACAAAATCTGCCACAATAACAGGCATTATCTCCTTTGGTTATGGACCTATTGACATTTCTAGAATTCAAACGACAATCACTTATGGTTTATCCCATCTTGAGTTTCCAGGAAAATCAGTATCAGTCTCAACTGTAAACTGTTGTTCTCCTTTTCTCATAAATTGTTATTTGGTCTGGCCTTTAGTAGAGGGAAGAAAATATTCCAGATCTTGGCATTACTTTTTTCAGGTCTATACTTTCCAGCTACTCAACACAAACTCAGCTACTCAAGGCAAATATGTTAAGGACATATTTATGAAGGCTTTTCTCTGTGAAAAGAAGAATGTTAGATACATTTGGAAGTAGGATACATGGGAAAGTGATGTTTAGAAACAGAAAATTCCAGTGATTAGTTAAGGTCAAGCCCCGTGTCCCGTCAGGGCGGTGGTGCGGAGCAGAAGGGAACCGCTCCTGGAGAGCGCGAGGGGTGCTGGCTGCAGGCTGCTCCCAGCTGCCCCATTTCCCAGGCAAGCATATGAGAACCAAGTGAAACTTGTAAATATTTGTTTCCAAAATCAGTTTATGACAGAGAGTATAAAAAGCTCATGAAATTATAATTTGATGGAACACTATTTTGCGATCTCCAGAAAGCACAGAAGTAAGTAGTCAGTTGAAATTAAATCCAATATACATGAACTCAAATTCTCAGGGAAAAAAAAATAAGGATGTCTAATATATACAGTTTTTCCTCCACAAGATTGCTGCTTTATGGGAAATTGCACATATTGTAGAAATCTTTGCTTTGTTTGATGATATTACCAGAGCACCAGTGTGTGAGTAGACTCCAATCCATTCTGGTTTACACATATGATTTATTATACTTGTCCCATGATTTTTATTTGTGCAAAGCTCTCTTCCAAATTCATGGCAGTTTTGCAATCATTACTCAGCCTGTATGGAATCGTATATTTCTATGAATTAAACTGAGAAGCAATTTTCTAATTAGCATTACAATTGTTAATGAAATGAAAGATTACATGAGTTGCAGTGAACAGAGAGACATAACACTGCCAGACATTTGAGTCAGACATATTTAAAATGTACACTTCCTATTTTCTGAAATTCCCACTTTCAGCAGTCTCCAGAGTTTAGCAAGATCATAAAAATGGAGCAGCACTTCATGGAGTTCGTTTTAGTTAATATCACAGTTTTAAATAAGATCTTTCCTGCGAGGGAAAAAAAATGATTGTTCTCTCTCCTAAGCTGACGGTGTAAAATGTTCTTCAATAAAATCCAAGAAATTAATATTCAATGATTTACAGTAAATCTCCTGAGGACAGGAGGTTTGCTCTAGATGGGAAATGCAAACACTGATGGGGTATACTATTATGATGGCTTATGCTAATTAAATTGAAGCAGAAATGCTTAATTTATGCTTTACCATCAAGTGCAAAGGGGAAGATTCTTTCTTGGTTCAATCTTTATCTTGTTAAGAAGATTTACCTCCTTATTTCCTATAATAAAGAGCTATTTTTGAGACTAGACTGAGAAAGCAGAGGCTTACAGAGCTTTTCTGCTAGTTGCCATGACACTTTGGATCTCAACCTACAGTTCAATACAGTAGCGGCAATTAGGTTAATTAGAACATTATCTCAAAGTACACAGCTATTGTACAAAAGAAGAAACATTCTCACCGAATATGCTTCTTGGTCACCAATAAATGATTTTTTTTTAAATTACATTTTCTAGTTATAATGAATAATTTATTTCTCCTGGGGATGGCTGACATTTAAATATTGTAACTCAAAAATAAATATGGGATCCATCTAATATCATCTTAGGACATCTGAAATTTTTCTGACCTTTTAGTTATTTTCTTCTATAAAATAATGAGAGGAAAAGCATCTCTGTAATATACTTTACTATTTTAGCTCAGTAGTTATTTCCAAATTCAGAGGTCTTAATGAAAAATCATACACATTTATAGAAAAGTTAATCTTGTTAAAAGATTTTTTTTTTTGGTTATAGAATTCCCAACTTCTGTTTGCAAAAGGTGACTAAGATTGTTTTGGTACGGTTTTTTTTAACTATCACAGCATCTAGAAGCTCCTCTCTAGGGAAAGGAACCAATTGTGCCAGGTACTCTACAAACAGAATAAACAAAGCTTTTGGTCTACACAAAAAAATAACAGGCAGGTGTAGATAGACAAATAAAGGAAATAATGAATTAAAATGATTAGCATGATGAGTTGAGGTGTGAGTCCATCAGTAGCCAACTTGTCTTTAAATTGCTTTTATAGTGGTTACAAAATGGAAATCTTTAAAGGAGGAAAAAAGTGCAATATTTTATGCATTTTCTGAAAACTCAGCTCAGGGACAGAAGGGAATGGTGTGGCACCAGGAGCCTGTGGAGGAAATCCAGCTCCACGACAGTCCACAGGACTTTTGCCACTAATATCAAGAGAGACAGATCCCAGTTGGGCCAGTTACAAAAAGGATACCTCTGTGCTATGTGGTGCGACCAGCCAAGGTTTCAGACTGTCCTAGAAAACACACCAGACAGTCAGTGTGTTCTGTAGTCTCTAAAATACCTTCGAGTGTGCTGCCCATTTCCTGGAGAAGCTGCGCATGCTGTATAAACCTGCCGTGGGCAATGACTTAGCAGCATACATCTCATGAATGTCATAGCTGTCGTTGTGAAATATCAGATGTCAAGATTTTCATAATTTATTTCCGCATATTTGACAGGCAGAGACTTTTTGAGGACAGAACTCTAAATTTAAACATTTGGTTTTGCCTTTTTGTGTCTCCAATTTTTCCCCATTCTCCACCCCATTCATCAATCATTTTCACTAATCGTTACTGCCTGTATTTGTCTTCCCTAATCACTAACCCTCTTATCTCCACATCTTGAAGAAAGGAAAGTTCCTGTCAGATATTATGCAAACTATAGATATCTCTGAGATGAAAAGATGGAATACGAAGCCCATAGAAAATGATTGCAAATCTCCCTTAACTTCAAGAAAATCATGGTTTTGCTGATAAGAAATGTTATCGGCCAGATGCTCAGCTAAGCACATGAACATAATTCACCTAAGAGTGAGTTACGTTGCTCTTAGCTTCTAGGACTTTTGCTCAAAATTCAGGAGCACAGATGATGTTTTAGGGGACTCCTTGTCTTTGGTTTGATGTGATATTTACACCAGTTCAAACCTCTCAAGTCCATTCTTTTTTTTTTTTTTTTTGTCCTATTCCTTCACTGATCTGCAAAAGGATGATGATTATTATAACCTCATTCCTTGGTTCTGTGAAGCAATCAGAAGTTTGCTGACCTGGCAGTTTAGATATAGCTGACAAAAAAACAAACCTAAAAATAAATACAAATGCACATAAATCTCAGCTAACACAAAATTTTCACCTCATATAGACAAAGCGCGCCACTAAATTCCAACTAGAGCTAAAGTAAATCATTATGTATTGTGAACAACCTTGAAGACTAACAGAGTAAAAGTATTTCAGACCACAAGATGAAACATTTTTACCAAAATGAGGTACTTTCATTTCTTCTTTTAAAGAGGAGAAAGAGGAAAAAAATATAAATTTGTCTAGTATGACTGCATTTAAGAGAGGTCTTCACTGGTCTTGTACTTTATGGCTATGCCATGCAACACCTCCTAGAACCACAAACTTGATATAAGTGGCCCAATTTAATTCCTTACTTTTCTGAGCCTTTTTCTTAATTCAACCTTCTCCATTGTTCTACCTGTTCAACAGTGTCTGTTCTATATATTTACAGGATATATATATGCGTGTATCCTACATAATAATGCAACACATGGTATTGTTATTGTGGGAGTGAATCACATAAGAAAAATTAAAGTTAATATCTCAGTATTTCCTTCCTGTACTTAATCAAACAACATAACCACATTCTTTGTAATCAGCTCAGAGAAGCTGGAAGTCTGCCGTGGTAGGCACTATCCATCTCAATCTGCAGCACTTCATCCCCTCAGTTCTGTTCCTTTCCCCACTGTGAGAACCAAAACAACAACGATCGCCTGAAGTCTGAACCCAGCACAGCATTTGGTCTTACAGCCGAAACTCTTTGAAAGAAATAAACAAAGAAAAATCTTAAATTGTGTTTGTCAAGGCAATAAAACTTGCAGGCAAGGAAAGGATATAATGATAAAATGTGCTGATGCGGGTAGATTCACAAATATCACAGAAAGTAGAATGTTAATTTTCCCATGTTACTGTTTGTTTTTATTTTGTTTTCAAATTTCAACAAAGTAAATATAACTACTCTTCTTCCAAGCAGCCATGACTACTGCTGCTAACCCAGTTTTACATTACTGTGATGGTAACAGATTACACAGATATCTCTCTCGGCTCCCTATTTCTGCTCATACTTATTCTCAAAACTATTCTACCAGAAACAAGAAAGTACATCCTCACCGTATCTAACACCTTTTCTCCCTCCTCTCTCACCCTGTCGTGCTGTTTGTGCCCTTTCTGAACTTTTTCCCTCTGTCGAGTGAAGATCCTGCTCACTTGACCCAAAGAATCTGACAAACTGCAGCCCTTCCAACCGTGGCAATAACATCTTCTGCCACTTGGGACTGGGAAACCACCAGATATTATCTTGTTTATTTATACTGAAAATTCCTGCATGGAGAGATCATTCACTTGGACACTGCCTGGTACAAATGGAAACCTGTTCCCAACTGGCCTTTTGGCAAGACAGAAGAAAGGAAAACCTACTTGTGTGTTATTTATATATTTCTATATACATTAAACCAATATACATGCCATGTATTCCTACTTACAGGAGCAGTTCATATTTTTCTTGAGTGTTCTTTAATTCACTGATATAATGCAGCGATTGCTGATTTTTTCCTAAATTTACTAGCAGCAAATGTTATTTCATTAGTGTATCTTGCACAGGGTTTTCTTCACAGTAAATTCTGCGTAAAGGCTGCAGCCAGGGTGCACACAGTACCTTTATTTATACCAGGGTTCCCCCCAGGGGCAGTAAAAAGCACCAGACCTTCCAAACACCCAAGGATTGCCTGGCCTTTATTCCCTCTTTGCTTTGTTAGGCTCACTCACCCTCAAGCCCAAGTACACTTAGAGATTAAAATAAAGTACAGGTGTAGAGGTGGGCATGAGAATGGTTAAAACTGGAATTAGAGAGGGAGAAATACAAGCGAAGAGGCAAATTCTCGACATCAGTTCATTGCTTCATGACCTGTCACTTGCTCCTTGTAAATTTTATGTGGGAACTGATTTATAGGGCAAATCAATCACTCTAGCAAAAGAAACCTGTCTTTAAAACTGTGTGAAAGCGTCTGCCTGTGACAGCATCCATGCAGCATGAATAAAGATTGAGTACAAAGTTCTTTGCTTTAGAGCCTTGCCAAAGGTTTATGCAAAAAAAATCCACCCACAACCACAAAAGAAACAAACCTAGAAACATTTTCCAAAGTCATTAAAAAAGAAATAAATATCTCGTCATTATGATTCACCTCTGCCCTACAGGTAGAGTTTTCTACTTACTTAACATTGAAGTACCGGAAAAAGAAAAATTATGTGGAAGCATGTCTTAGTGTACAAGTAGATAATCTAAGAGGTATTTTGCTCCTTATGGGTAGCACAGAAATACTTACAGGGCACAGTTAAGGGAAAAGCCTTAATTAAACTACACATTGCAGCACAGTTTACAACAGCAAAGCCTTACTTCAAGTAGATTGTTGAATTGAAAGAAACGTGTCCCAGTAACACCCGCTAGTGGACAAACGAGCTCCTTGCAGTGGGTGCACATGTACCTTGCTTGCCTCGCTATCCATGGGGTCAGATCCAGGACAAGCACAGACCTACAGCCAAATGANGTATTCCTACTTACAGGAGCAGTTCATATTTTTCTTGAGTGTTCTTTAATTCACTGATATAATGCAGCGATTGCTGATTTTTTCCTAAATTTACTAGCAGCAAATGTTATTTCATTAGTGTATCTTGCACAGGGTTTTCTTCACAGTAAATTCTGCGTAAAGGCTGCAGCCTGGATGCACACAGTACCTTTATTTATACCAGGGTTCCCCCCAGGGGCAGTAAAAAGCACCAGACCTTCCAAACACCCAAGGATTGCCTGGCCTTTATTCCCTCTTTGCTTTGTTAGGCTCACTCACCCTCAAGCCCAAGTACACTTAGAGATTAAAATAAAGTACAGGTGTAGAGGTGGGCATGAGAATGGTTAAAACTGGAATTAGAGAGGGAGAAATACAAGCGAAGAGGCAAATTCTCGACATCAGTTCATTGCTTCATGACCTGTCACTTGCTCCTTGTAAATTTTATGTGGGAACTGATTTATAGGGCAAATCAATCACTCTAGCAGAAAGAAACCTGTCTTTAAAACTGTGTGAAAGCGTCTGCCTGTGACAGCATCCATGCAGCATGAATAAAGATTGAGTACAAAGTTCTTTGCTTTAGAGCCTTGCCAAAGATTTATGCAAAAAAAATCCACCCACAACCACAAAAGAAACAAACCTAGAAACATTTTCCAAAGTCATTAAAAAAGAAATAAATATCTCGTCATTATGATTCACCTCTGCCCTACAGGTAGAGTTTTCTACTTACTTAACATTGAAGTACCGGAAAAAGAAAAATTATGTGGAAGCATGTCTTAGTGTACAAGTAGATAATCTAAGAGGTATTTTGCTCCTTATGGGTAGCACAGAAATACTTACAGGGCACAGTTAAGGGAAAAGCCTTAATTAAACTACACATTGCAGCACAGGTTACAACAGCAAAGCCTTACTTCAAGTAGATTGTTGAATTGAAAGAAACGTGTCCCAGTAACACCCGCTAGTGGACAAACGAGCTCCTTGCAGTGGGTGCACATGTACCTTGCTTGCCTCACTATCCATGGGGTCAGATCCAGGACAAGCACAGACCTACAGCCAAATGACCTTTTTCTTGTTTGAAGAAGTCTTCGAGCATTGGTGACCCTTGTATCTGTGATGCCGCCTTTAACCCAGATCACCATGACCAGCTGAGAAGTTCAGATTTAATTTCATCCTCTGAAACAGATGAACCTATAATAAAACAGAAAAGACATTATAAACTCAAAAAAAATCATAAATTGTCTTTTTCACCTGGGACTATTTCTTGATGTTGAAAACAGGGAAGTGCCACATTATTCCCTTAAAGTCCAAACTACTACCGAAGAGTTTAAGAGACTCTGGCGTGATGATGAGGAATAGCTGGAGAAGGACAGATGTACACCTGCAACTCAGACATGTGCGCTCAAGCATTGGTGTCTCCAGGTACTGAAGCAGAGACAATAAATCAAGGAACCAAGACACTGCTCTGGTAAGAGAGAAGTAGGGATTTCATTTTCCAAGGCCTTATTAGGCTAAGAGTCTTAACGGCTGCAATGAGCTCAGCTGGAAAGGATAGTATCTGAAAGCAAAGGAAACCTCTGGTGATTTTAAGTACTTTAATTTTTATCCCATAAACAATTCATATGGGATGAGCTATGTAATAGCTTTTTTATGATAATTACATCTATTTGTTTGGTCTTTTACCAGATCATTAAAGCTACTGAGGTTGCTGGAGAGCTTTTTTTTTCTTTTTTTTTTCTTGAACTGTTTTAACAGTTCTTATTTGATTGCTGGAGTTCAGTGATGACAAAGATTTATAAGCAAACAAGAAAGGGTATTTTTAAAAAGCTTGCCTTCTGAATATGAAGAGTCCTTCCCTCTTGAAATCATTTCAGTGACAACATTTTTCCTTTATTAAAAAGAGGAAAACAACACAGAAGCTACCTAGAAAAAATGTTAACAAAAATATTTTCTTTTTTTCCTCTAGTGTTACAGGGAAAAGGAGAAGGCAAGTGGAAAGAAAAACATTTTAGTAATGAGGTCTGGCACAAGTTCAAACATAAATGTTGCTTCATGCAGTGGGACTGTGGGATCGAGTCACCGGAATGAAATCAAGAGCAACTTCATTCCACCCTGAAATTCTGCTCTGGAAACAACTATTAATTTAACTCAATCTCTTGCATGGCGTTGTTGTTGTAAAACCATGGGATGCAGGATGGTGGAGAAGGGTGCAGGGATGTATAGGTACATTTACCTATAAATGCTTCCACCAGAACTCAAGTTTAAAACCCCATCTCCAGTATAACACAGTACAGTGAGGGCTGGTTCAGAGGCATTTAGGCTCTGAGACCCCTTCTAGAGCAACAGTTCAGTTTTACCATCTAACAGCCTGAGGAATGAAACTATGACAGAAAAATACCAATTTACTTACACACTTACTGCCCAAGTTTTGAACACACAATTAGTTTGATATGGGCAGATTTTTCTAATTATAAACAGTGGTGTGCATTTATGAATCTTCACATCATTCTGTAGCACGCTGAGTCCAATGACAGCATTTGCCACCTGAATTGCAATTCTCAGAAATTTAATTATACCACTGTGTACATATCCCTGAAGTTTTGGCATCAGTTAGCCTACTATCACATTAATATTATTTGTTGTACCTGCTTAACCTTTTTATTTTCTAATAGGTTTTCCAAGTGGTTTTACATGCACTTCATTGTATACTACACAGCAGCATGAAACTGAGACAGAAATTTACGTAATTTTCCAAGGTGTAAACTTGTCTTCCATTCAAAGCCATCAAATATCATCTATCTGTATATCACTGTCATTTTTTTCAAAGTCTCAATCACATCCATATGCAATTCCTTTTTCAGGAAGCAGAATTTCATACAGTACGTTAGAAGTAATTTATTTCCTTCCATTAAAACATTCATTTACATTTTTAATAGCACAGATTTCCTAGAAATGAACTCACTTTAAACATAACATATTTTAGATTTATATTGTTGAAAAAGGAACATAGGTTGGTTATAAGGCTCTTCATACTGAACTATCGTACTTGACCAGCCATTTCTTAATGGATCTCAAATTTGCCCCAATGTCTGGTCTGCACTGCCAGAATCAACACAGGTTTTAGGAAGAGGTGCAAAGTCATAGATCCATTATTTCCACAGGGCAGACACAGCAAAGCCTACTTCTCAGGATGCTGCTTTTTCACCAGCTTCCCCTTCCTATACTTATATAGCACTTGTCTGACCCACATGTCTGTTGTGGGGGGCTCGTGGTGCCAAGCAGTTTTGACACAGCTCTGGATCAAAGCACAGGAAGTTTGTCTCCTGCCTAAACACAAACTGTGTGATGAAAGGTAGTCCCACAAAAAATGTTCACCTGAAAAACTGCTGTTGATTTTTTTATCTACTGCCATCATAAAAACCTGAAGTATCAGTCAACTAAAAAAAAGCCAAACCTTTTTTTTTTTATTTTTGCTGTTTCTTTTTAATAAAAGCAGCAGCTATTGAGAACTAGAGAAAAAAACAGAGCTTATATCCACTGTGATTCAAAAAGAAAAATATTCAACTTCATAGGATTAATTGCCCTTGAAAAGCAAAAAGGACAAATTTTAGTAGTAGAAAGTATAAAACCATCCACTTTACAAACCAAAATAAAATTAATATTGACATTACCATTTAAGACAACCTGGTTAGGGACAGCACAGCTAAACTGTCCTGCTGACACTGCTTCTCTTTGCGGCGTCAGCAAGGCAAATTCCTGGATGATCCATACACCATGAAAGACCTCTAGCCCCTTTCACCTGTTGTTTTGGATAACCTTAAGCCAGTAGGATCAAGGGAAATGTATTCTGTGTTCACAACCTTGGCAGGAAAGGAGAGCAGAGGCATTTGTGTAAGAGATCTTCATCCAGGCCCTATGAGGAAGCTGACATACAAAGGCACTGGACAATCTTCTACAGTCTACTTTGAAAGTCCACAATGCCTCCTAAAGCCCTGTACCTTGAAAAAAAAATCATATCTGCTGCTCCTTCTTTAACATATCTGCTTCAAAACCTATTGCTTTCCAACTGAGTTTCTCAATGACTTTTGGGAAGAATTTGAGAAAATTTAGGAAGTACATAAAACCACAAAAAAATGAATGTGTCATCATTCCCTCAATACTTTAAAGTGACTAAATTCAAAACACAAGTTCTAGTGCATAGACTCTATATTCAACTGATACTTTTTTTTTTTTTACTTTTTTTTCAGAATTTCGCTAAAGCAACATATACTGAATGCCCCAGAGAAAGATGTAGGATGTGGTATAATGGTATATATCTGGGCACAAGCTTTAGATCTTTTAAAATAACTATGCCTATAGGAATTTCATTAAGTTAGAAATAATTACTGACAAAAGGACCAAGATCAAGATCCAGCACTATGAAATTCATTTCATTCATCTGACAAGTGGGTAACATTTCCAAAGACGTGCTCATATCTTTTCATTGACCAAAGAAGTTGTTCATAGAAGGTCAATGGCTGCTTTCAGTCAAAAATTGTGTGTTGGGGGAGAAAGTAGGAATGAATTCAAGGAGAAGAGAAGGAAACTGAGATAAGCAACTGAGATGTGCTCCAACCTGCAGCACTTCTGCCTGTCATCCTCAGACAAAAACAAGCAAAGCTCTTGATACTCCTTGTGTTGAGGTGACACCAAAAATAGTTTATATAAACCTCATATCACACACATGAGAAAAGCAAGCACATAAAATCTGAGTCTCCTAGGGGTATAAAGATGTTTCGTATGATAAAACAGCTACTCTATCACTTTTGGCCTAGTCATCACTAGCTCTGAGACAGTTGGAAGAAGTTTTTAGTTCTGTCAAAGCAATTGCAGAAGAGGTCATCAGTCCTAAAAGGGGTGATGAGACCAAGCTGCTTGAATATTCCAACACTCGTGCAGGAAAGAATGAGATTTGCCTATTTGGGACCCAGCCCCAGCACAAAGTCCACATCCCCAGCAGGGTCTACCACATAAGCCACCACTGCAAGGCCAGAAGACAGCCCCCATGGGAATAAGCATCTGCAAAGCCCTGCATATGTTTATGAATGTCTCCTAGCCTCCTCCAAACCATAATAATTTGCAATACTTTTTTAGATGTTTTTCATGTATAAGAACAAGAACTACAGTGCTGCAGAAATGGCTGGACTCTGTGTATCCCCCTTAATGCCATTTTGACAGGAGAGGGCCACTGAACACAACGTGTGCTGACAAAGGAATTGCTAATGATGAGTAGAAGAAGAAATGACATTGTTAGTTCTGCAAGATTCTTCACTTTAAAACTGCTTCTGCCAATCCTGGCACATATTTCATATCTTTAACGTTCAATCTTGTTTGCCATTATAAAGCAAATATTTAAGTCCCTGTACTCTCTGAGGTTTCCCTGGGCTTGCAGCAGAAATTTCTCTGCTGCCTTAGACACCGATGCATCAGAGGGAGACTGCATAAACTGAGACCAGAAAAATGGGAGGCCAGCCCTGGTTGGACAAGGAAAACGATCTAAAGAGTTTGAATCTAACCTGAGTTAAAAGACTGGCTCAAGTCACCAGGCCCATTGCCATCATATAGTGTGATCAAAGGGAGGGACATGGAGGTTTTGAGATACTTCCCAGGGTTGTTCAGAGTCAGTCCACTTGGGAGGTCAATTAAAAAGTGATAGAAGGTGCAGCCTGTTAACTAATTTCTGTTTAGTCTTTTCTATCTGGCCACAGATCTATAAGCGTCATGATGTGTCTTCCCCTAACACCTCTCTGCAGTCCTCCAAAAGCTCAGTTTCTCAATAAATCACCTCGTACGACACCCTCATAAATTACTTCCATATTGCGAGATGGTCAGTTATGATTCTAAAATATCAAACAACATTTATTTTAATGTATGCCTATGGCTGAGATTTTCAGGAATGAAGCAAGACAGAATTTTAAAGCTGAATCAAAAATTTGGAAGCTTTCTTACAACCAGTTTCATTTTCAAAAATATCCAATTGATTTTCAAACGTATACTTTATTAACTTCCAGTGTTCTTCAAAATTGTTTTGGCATTTTCTGGTCTGGACATTGAAATGGGTTAAGACACTTTTGAAAATCACAGTTGTAATGCTGAACACATATTGTTTCTACTTAAAGAGCTTTGCCATTTTCAGAGCTTCCTCACTTGTTTTCTTACAGTGAATGCAGGGGATGGGAGCCAGAGGGTACTAACAAATTTAAGAACCAAACAAATGAACAAAGAGAAAAAAAAATGTAGAAAAGTAAAGAATATGAAGTATCTATGTGTCAAAAAGTGTTCAAAAAATGTAGATTTAAGCTACCTTGAAAGTAAAACAATTAAAGTCTGTAATTACACAAAGGAGAATTTGAAGCTAAATGAATTACAAAAATAAGATGGCTCTGATTGTGTTTGCCAGTATTTCCTGCTTTATTCCAATTAACCGTAACTTTATAATTTGACTTTTTTATTTTCACTAGTCATTCTGAGACAATGTCAGCGTTGAATCCATAAGTATTTCAAGAATTAATTAAAATGTCATGAAATAGTTCTTTCATTAGCATATATATGGTCATAAAAATAATTATAATTGCTTCTTAGAGGTGGAGGAGAGTTAAGTTTGATTGATGGAATTAATGAAAACACGGACAGTTCCAACATACTAAAGAGCAGAAACTTGAAATATTAACTATCTACTATGCAAAGTTATAATAATTACAGTAAGAGCTAAAAAGATTAGTATTCAAAAAGAATAATGCACCTTAGAGCCTAAAATACCCGCTGCAAATTATGAATGTATTTTCAACTGTTTATATCATTCTCAGAAGAAAAATATCATTTTGATTAACTTCCAAAGTCTGCTAGATTAATAGGTATTTGCAGTCTTAGAGAGAGTACAATCAATCCCTCTAATCTTGTTATCAGATGCTAAACAGCTTGGTGACCTGATTTAAGTGTTATGATTTTAAGGAAGTAATAACGTATAATAGTTTCCAAATGCCTGCTAAGAATTTGCAAGCTGTATAATACACCAAAAGATATGCAAATAAATGACATTAAAAGAAACATTATAATTAGCGTTGGAATGCATATAAACTGCTTGTGCAGCCATAAGCAACCCAATCTTATTTCGGTTGTGTTTCTTTAAATTTATTCTCTCTTTGAAAGATCTGAAACACAGTAATGATGTTCTTGGAAGCCCAGGTGAACCCACTCTGCAAATGGGTAAATTGTTAAGCTGAATAAAAACTTTTAATTCAGTAGTCAAAACCCTCTGAAGCAAACCAGCCACAATTTGCAAGAACAATAAAACGAGATTAGCATGCAAGTGGTACCTTCATGATACTTATTGCTCTTCTCCAGTTCTCCAGACACTCACTTGATACTGGTTTTTGTTTTGTTTTGGGTTTTTTTGGGGGGAGGGGTTGGAAGGGACCTTAAAGAACTCCAACCCCCCTGCTATGGGCAGGGACAGCTTCCACTAGACCAGGTTACTCAAAGCCTCATCCAGCCTGGCAGCAAAGCTCAGCTCCTGCTTGAGCAATCCCCTGGTGCCATTTGCAGACCCCTTTGGCCTGACTGCTCTCCTGTCCCTTGCTGCACAGCCCCTGGAAGGCATTTGCTGGTTTTCTATGTGATTCTTCAACCTGCTGCTCCTACCCAAGGTCCTCAAATGTAGACCAAGATGCTGAACGTTTGGTCTGTTAGTTGGTGGCCATCCAAGCAAATGGACCAAGGCTCTAGTTCTTGTGCCTACTAAGGATGATGATGTGCAGCTCACCTCTCTTTTAAACATTGATTTTTAACACAAAGGCAGGACGTGGAAGCTTGCTGATGACAGGCTAGCCCAAGACTTCAAGAATCAATTCAGCCAAAGCCCGAAGTCAGGCAGCTTAATGTTCTGATGAACATTTTGAATGTTCCTGATGCCTTTTAGAAGGGTGGATCATTAAAGACACAGGCAGAAGCCTCAAATGAAGTAGAACAGGGAAAAAGGAAGTTGAGCAAGAAGGAGAATCATTTTTTAGACCATAAAACTAACATCAAAGGCAAAACTATAGCGTACAAGATAGGTATTTCTGATTCCTTCCAGTGAATTTTTTGTTTCTAGCTTTGCTCATAAAGAAAAGCCATGCTACCCTCCACCCTCACTCTGCTTTCCATCACAGATGGCCACAGACTGAGGCTGCCTGGACCTGCCGCAGGGACTGGTTTAGCCTCCTTGGAGTTATTCTGTAGAAGTATTAAAAGCTTCATTATTTATCATGCAGAAACAATAATCTTTAAACATTTAATTCCTTTGTTGTTCACATCCAGCACTACAGTGAGGAGGCACTAGTTGTAGTGTGTGTCCACACCACTATCCAGGACCAAGTGGATGAAATAATTTTGCTCTATGATGTCCCGAGTCTGCCCCTGCAGGGAATGCTCTGTCTGATGTTAACAGGTCAAGGAGGCTTCAGCTCTGGTACAAGTTGTCTTCTACACCTACTGATGTTTTTCTAAATTTACCCCCGTTCCCAGCAGGTGAGACAGAGCTTCCTAAACAGCTCTATTAAAGTAAAAAAATCCCTACCCTGATAGACAAGAGCCTTCCTCTTACCTACAACACATGTTGCTTTTCATGGCAGGCTGTCCACACCAAAAAATGACCTGCAAGTTCTGCATATGATCCCAGCTGCAGCCAAGGAGAGGCTGACAAGAAGCCCAGAAGAGATGCTTTAATCGGTATTAGCCTTTCTACCTCTGTACCGCACGATTGTCTGTTATTTCCAGATGGCACATGGCTGATTTTCTTTTTTATAAAGCAACTGTCAAGTTTGTGAAAAATTATTTTGCAGAATTTAGCTGCATTTAAAGGTCTTTTTTTTTTTTTAATAAAACATTTCTAATCTCACATTCCCCCCTCTAATCGCACAAAGTTTCAACTAAAAAAAGCACCACACGGCAGGGAGAAGCAGGAGGGAGTGGGCACACACAGCTGTGCATGCTGCTGCCAGGGAGTTTGTTTTCCCTTCTGGTATTGATAGAGATGCTCTGACAATTGTGCCAGTTTCTCACAAATGCCATGTTTTGCAAACTGCCAAATTAAAGAGTGAAGATCTTTTTTTTCGGCATTATGTTTTAAAGATTTTTTTTTTCTCCCCTAAGGGAGCATATGGTGGAAGGTGACATATTTCAAATGGTCTTACTGATGGCTGGTACCCAGGAAAGGATGACTCTGTCAGGTTGTTACTTGCTACTTGGTATAAGCACCTACTATTTTTGATCCATAGGCAGAAGCTTCCACCAAACCATGGAAAAAAATGTAATCTCTCATTGCAAGGGGATATAATTTGCTGTTTTTATTCTGCTTGAAAAGAAACTACTAGCATGGACTCTCCCCCTCTCCTTGAGCCATGGTCCTCGTATTGACAGTTGTAGGGATGAAATTTTACTTTCTTCCTCTCGGACTTGGTTTATAATGCCTTGTACTGAAACCACACGTGCTTCAGTAGGACTGTTTTATCTTCAGCACTGTAACAGAATGAAAGATTAAAACAGACCTGGAACAAAGCACTGATATTTCTAAATTGAACAGCAGCAAGAAGACAGCCATGGGGTCCTAAACTCCATTCTAGGGTTAATTTTTACTTAAGCATTGCTTGATTAAATAAGGGGCCTCTAATCTGAGGGGGTGGTTAGTCATTCAAAGAAATATTTGCAACTGCAACTCGGTTGCAATCACAACTTTGCAACTCAGAATGATTGGAGAATTCCTCACGCAAAATATGTCGTTGCAGCACATCACTGTCCCCAATGTGGATCTTTCTATCTGTCTCCTCCTTTGCACCAGGGCAGGACTGCTCTTCAGCAAGGGAAATCTGGGGCTGGCTGGCAGCTTCTGTTTCCTGCAGTCTACCCTGCCCTTTACCAGATACTCAGATAGCTTGTGTTAATTTATCTCTCTGTCTTTCTGCATTTATATGACCAATGTTTTAAACCTAAGAATTTTTTCCTTTCAAACAATTGTACTCCCATTGTGAGTTGAGAGTAGGTCTTTCATCAATTATTCACTGTTCTGAATTCTGTAAGTATTATATCTCAGGGCAAATTTGTGTTTCTTCTCACTCTTCAGAAGTACGTATTGGAAAACATGTGCACCTCAGCAGAGAGCATATGGGAGCCACATTCATTTTTAGAAGGAAAAAAAGCACCTTTAGCATGCTCTCATTGCATATTTGAATGAGGACCTCCAGTTCAACAGTATTCCAGACTTATAAATAGGGATGTTTAAAGACACTAATATTTTCAAGTAGAACTGTCAGAATTATAACTCCACCATCATTTTTTATTCTTAGTCATATTTAACCTTTCTCCATAAATGGTTCCTGCCTTCAAAATTCAGAAAACAGAAATGTAGGATAGCAATGAACTAAATTTTTTAAATGCATACTTTTCCTTTCCTTCTCTTGGTTTTCTATCAACAATATCTTGATTGCAATTGCGAAACCAATGAGACTTAAAAAGTTATCATATGATTTTGTTTTCAAATCAAATATTCCTATATGGGATGAGGTAAATTATTTGAATTTGGCACAGAAAATAATGTATTAATTAACGCACCGTGACTTGCATTTTTCAAAATCTCTCAGCCCTTCTGTGATAATTTTTCCTAACATCACCCCGATAAACCTTTCACTACGTCAAAAGAAGAATTAGGCTAACTTAAATCTTTTCTGATAATCCTAACTAACTCTGTAATCCCACTGTTTATCTTTGAAAATGTTTGCCATAAAATAAGAACAGTAAGGATTAGAAAAACTTGAGCAGAACTATGTTTCTTAATTTTAAAAAATTAGGTTTTTTTTTCTTCTTTCTCTTTGCTTCTCTCTCTATTCTAGGGCACAGAAAACACCCAACAAAAACAAAAACCTGGAAATGGTCCTTACAAGGATAGTTTATCATATTGAGGAGATTTCTACACACAACATTTTACAGAAAATATAATCTTTAAAAACTAACACTAACAAAGAAAAAATAAAGGTCTAAGGAGATTATGAATAAAGGATATTGTTGGGTTTATTTTTAATGAGACACTGATGAATTTTTCTAGTGTCTTTATTCTTACCCATCTTTTTAGTCAGATTTAGTGTAACCTAAGTTATTTTCCAACTAGTTCTCATAAACAGTGCAAAACCTTATATCTCCTACTAGTTTAGAAATATGCAGGTACTTGCATCTTTCAGAGCCTTTGTGAATACTGTACAACTTTCAAGTCTAACCTACTTTTCCTTTTTTTTTTTTTTTCCTGGAAATATTCTGTGGTCCCTTATGAATGTTGCAAGATTCACAAATTCTAACTGCTGCTTAAAGCGGCAAAAATTAACATCTCTGAGAATGCCATTGAGATGTGCAGACATTTCCTGCCCCAGTAGACTAGATTTTGGTGGAACAACCTTTAAAAGGAATTTTTAAGCTTCCCAAAACCTATAGGAAAAAAAAATGCAAATTATGAATTTCCCTCAAAGTTCTCCCATGGATCAAAACATGTTGGAGTAGACTGGAAAATACTACTTTATGCCCCATTGCAATTATTATGCTCTGCAGAGTGTAGGAATCCCCTAGGCAGTACTATTTCTTCTTTTTTTTTTTTTTTNTTTTTTTTTTTTCCCCTGTCCCTGAAACAACCAGGCAAGTAAGCCCATAAATAAAACATACAGTACCTGGGTACGTGGAAATCCAGATTGGGTTTGAAACACATATAGTAGTTTGTTGACTCAAAGCATACGCTATTACTGCTACTAGGGGGTAGCAGTTTCTTCTGCTAATGTCCTGAGGATCGGGGCTGTCCTCCATTGACACCTTCTAATGCAGATGAATTTCACAAAAGCTTGTAATGTGTAATTAAAGAATACCCCATAATACAATTAAAGTCTCAAAGGAGACCAAAACAAAATCATATCCCTATTATAGAATTTGATCTTGATTTATGACAGCCAGAGAAAAAGAAACAAATTGTGCTACTGAATTCTGCAGAGGTTTGTATTACTCACTTTCAGCTAAAAGAAGTCTAAAGCAGTCCATACTACATGTACAATGGGTGACTTAGTGTTAGGAGAGAAAATAACATGCTTTTAAAACACAACATTTCCTGCTCATGACTGCTCTGAATCCGACAAGTCAATACCTTCAGCGTTTCCATTGATTCACTGAATATTTCCCCTCCAAAGATATGCATTTCTTTTAAAGGTAACTAGTAGGTAAGTCCCAACGCCATACCTTATTAAAATTTTCCAGTCTTCCTGCAGTGCATCCCCAGTGAGGCTTACCGTACCCGCCTGCAGACCCTCCTCAAGCTATGTTTTCTACCACAAAATATGGTACTTGTACACATACAAAGAGTGGAACTGTTTAGGAAATCTTGAAGACAATGTTATTCTCTGCTCTCTGAAGGAATGAGCGGTTTCCCCTTTTAGGGGGGACATAGGGCAGAAGTTTCCTCTGCTTCATTGTTGTAGTTTGACCCTGGCTGGGAGCCAAACTCAACAGCCGCTTGCTTACCTATACCCTCCCCCTTCCCCCCTTCTCTTGGGGATGCTGGAGAGAATTAAAGGGAAAAGAGATAGGGGCTGAGATAAGAACAACTTAATAACTAAACTGCAATAATATTGGAAATAATAATAATGGTGATAATAGTGATAATAATAGCAGTAATGTATAGAAATGAGTGATACGCAGCGATACTGCTAACCACCGATGGACATGGCTCAGTCTGTTCCCGGGTAACGATCCCGGAGCATGGAGAGTCCTGAAAATGCAATCCCAGAAAAGAGATAAGAGCATCTGAGACTGAGACAATCCTGAGTGTGGGTTGACCCAGAGAGAGATGACCTGGGGAGAGAGAGAGAGCGAGCATNAGATGCTGAAAAGTCCTTGACTGTCCTGGCAGCAGCTCTAACCATCAGTGTGTGATCAGCTTCTCCTCAGCACAAATCCAGAACAGCCTCACACTAGCTGCTGCAAAGAAAGTTAACTGTCCCAGATGAAACCAGGACAGCTGTTTTGGCACAGCTGCACAGACAGAAGGGCTGGGGAGGACCACCCCACCTGCCCCATGTTTTGTAGGGCATGTACTGTGAGCACTGTACTGACAAATTTGCCATGGCTGAAATAAGAATGAATAAAATAGAGTCTCTTATAATCCAAAGATGTTGCTATTCTGTGTGACAGTTTCTCTGTTCAAATACAAACTATATAGCAAAAGTTTAAGAATCAAATATCAAGCTTTTCCCTTGAAAAGTCAAAAATAATGCTACTTATTTTTCTTTATGAGGTAGAAGGTAGAAGAGGGGAGAAAATTGTTTTCCTAGATTAAAATGAAAGTAGATGGGAACTGCAATTTTCTCCTCTATGGGAAATACTGGGCCTTTAATCGTGGCACTTTTATAACTGTTGGGAACTTAGGTGTAAGTAATAAGCCCTTGAATATTAGCATTTTGCTGATGTCTTGAAATAGATTATAGACTCTTTTTTTGGTTATAAAACTCAATTGGGAAAGCAAATATTTTCCCCTCCTTTCTATAAAAAAATTAAAGGATAAAGTTTTAGTTCCATTTTCTACCTTAACAGCACTTTTTTACTAACTTACCCAGCTTCCTGATGTGCAATAAAGGTGTTAATACATACAAGAAAAAAAGCCACAAAACTAGAGGTTATGACACATACAGTCCATGCTAAAATATGAGTAGCCTTCTTTTATGGGCCACTGCTCTGGGATATCTATTTTTACTTTGCATCTTTGATTATGCTGCCACCAGCGGCTTTCAAGACATAAAAAGGCAAATGACAGGTGCCGTCAGTGACTCGAACAAAAGTTGTGGAAATTCACTGAGCATGTAATACAGTAGATTTTAGCAAAGCTAAAAACCCACGGTAGCTTTGACTAACTTGATCTTTCAGAAAGCTATTTGAGGAAGAAAAGTCACAAAATAATGAATTGGATGTAGCGTTACATAATGAAGAACTCCCCGGGGTCTTGTCTGCTGCCTTAGCTCATAAATTGTAATGATTTTTATGTTAGATCAAAGAACAGCATAAAACAAAATTGAGATAAAAACAACTATTCATTGCCCTCAGGTGTATAGCTTTTGTTTTAAGACACTCGTAAGCAGCACCATAGAAGGTATTTCTCTCTTTACACTAATCATTGCTCTGCAATCTTTTCTGTGACAGTCTGAACAAGTCCATTGTTGGAAGCATACACCTCATAGGCCAGTTTTCTTTAACCTTCCTCTCAAGTTATAGATAGCCAGGTGGAGCCAATATTCCCTTTTGGCTTTTGAGCAGGGGGAAAAAAGGAAAAGAAACTAAGATTGTCTCCTCACTGAAAGCAAAAGAAAAAAAAACTCCACACCTTAGGATCAGAAAAGAAAAACAAGCAGTTGGTAGAGTTCACAGAAGAAAGAAGGGGCAGAAACATTAAATTGCACGTGTACAGCAAGAACATATTCACTGCTGGGGATTCTGCTGCATTGCTGCCTGTGAGTGCAATGGGCA
>VZTO01009130.1:65027-97054 GCA_013400615.1 Syrrhaptes paradoxus | reverse complement strand
AAAGCCTGAAAAAAAGGCTAGTCAGAGACAAAACTAGTAACACTTGCAATTCTTCTTTCTTCAGGAAAAAAAGAAGCCTCTGTCAGAATCCTGGGGACAAAACTCCTATTGAAAACAAGACCAATAAGCACCAGAAAAGAACAATAATGACAAACTGCAGGAAAACTATTTAAAGCCAGAAAGAGACAAGATTGTCACTTAAAAATGGCAAGCTGGACAGTTTGTTGCATTTTTTTCTAGCTTCATGAATTGCTTCACTTTCATTATATTCTGCATCAAATATCACTCTTTTTCTGACAGATTTCTATAGTACTACACACGTACTGGATTCTGCTTCTAAATATTTGAAGCACATTTCTATTTTTAAAAGTTGCACATTTGATAACCTGCCTTTATACCAGTGCTGCTGTTAACCTAACTTCAGGTTTTTAATGCCAATTTGACAATTTTAATTTACTTTCTTTTCCTACTCTTGGCACTGATGACACTTGGGGGTGGGAGATATGGTAACTGCTGCAGAATTGTGTTTTATTTAAGTAGTGCCAACTGTATTTCATTTCTGCAAATCTGTAAGTTATCAACTGTCATCATAAATCTTGTTGCAAATTTTAGGAGAGCTTTAACCACAGAAACAGATTTTGCAAAAACCACATAGATTATGAACTCAGGAGAAAACCAATGTAGTTACCACAGCGAGTGTCTTATTGCCACCCTCACAGAAACAGCACGTTTAACATCCATTCTAACTGTACATTCCAGTCTGGTCTTATTACCCAAAACTTCCACAGAGTGAGAGTTATTGCAGCTGAGTATATCTAAATTTGACTGTAATTTCTGAGATAGCTGGTTGCTATTGGTTGGAAGAGGTTGTGTCTTGAGACCAACAGCAACCTCTCCCTTAGTGTATGTGCAAACATACAAAGCACAAGTAGTTATTTAATTAGTGAAGCATTCAATTATTAATAAAACTTGACAAAATTAATCCCAGTATTTTAAGATTCCTCCTNAACTCAGCTGACCATGTGGATGTCGGCTCAGGACCAGCAGCTTGTTAGTTTCAACACTTTATCTGTGTAAAACTTCTGCTATCGCAAAGACTTCAAGTTTTCTGCAAGTGTGCTCCAGTTCCAGACAGTAGAGCAAGAAAGTGACATTGAAGTTTGAGCTACACTGCTACAAACACACACAAGTGGCTGTGCAAGTGTCAGCTTGGGACTATCAAAACTTAGGTGATATTATAATAAATTAGGGTTGTGTAAGTAAGACACTCTTTGCATATTATCTGTAACATTAGAATGCTGAAATCCCTCAATTTTTGGATTACGCTGGGTAAGGTATGGAAATTAACTGAGAAAATAAATCCATTCAATAATCACAATGCCTCTGGTCCGGTAAGTTCAAGAAAGGCTGTGATAAAACGCTTCCTCCTCCCTAGTGTAAGTCTCACTACTGCCACGAGCAGCCATTGATCCCTAGACAGCCAGATTTAGAGGTAAGTTTGTGGTTCTGACATTCAGTGAAATGGTATCCTATGGGAAACATGCATAGGAACCACCAAAGCCACTCCTTGTGCAGTAAAGTAGATAGAGTTAGTGCCAAAGACCGGACTTCCTTAAAACTCGTACAGCAAAATTTTCAAAGACAGGTAAGAAAAGAAGCAAGTGACAATCCGCCGAGCTCCCTAAAGGAACATCACTTGAGATACTCTTTTGCACAGAGTGGACATCTCTTAAGAAAGTTTAAAAGTATCCATGTGATAAATAATACTTACAGCATATGCACCTATTAAAAATGCTGCATTTGCTCGTTTGCGCTGGTCAAAACTGGTATAGTACACTATCTTCTTTCTTGATAGACTGAAATACTGTTAAAAAAAAAGAGTATATTTACTGAGAGACAAATACACTTTAAAAATACTTTAAAAGCTACTTTCCCGATACTGAAAAATAAGTCAGAAAAATTCTTATAGAGAGATTCTTAAAATTAAAGGAGAAAAAATTACTGACACCATGTACAACCTTCTTACATCACAGAAAAGAGTGCACTGAAACAGCCACTGTATCAGGGCAGATCTCAGTTCGCTGTGCAAAAATATCCTATAAAACGCAGTTGAACAAAAGTATTCAATATAAAATACTGGATTTTTTTCCAAGTTATATTATTTGAACAATAGTTTATGAATGTTGATTAAAGACATTGCAATTTGCAGACTAAAACACCCTCCTATATGTTAAACCTCTTTAGCACATAATTCTGTGGAGAAGACAAGAGAAAAACTGAAGCAATCAATCTTACAGACATTTTTTAAGTTAAATACCACTCTTCCATCTATACTACCTAAAAATGGGGTGACAGACATCTTTATAAGTTCTTGCTGTCGAAGCTTTCTAAAAAAAAAAAAAAAAGATTGCACAAGTGAAAAGCCTGAAAAAAAGGCTAGTCAGAGACAAAACTAGTAACACTTGCAATTCTTCTTTCTTCAGGAAAAAAAGAAGCCTCTGTCAGAATCCTGGGGACAAAACTCCTATTGAAAACAAGACCAATAAGCACCAGAAAAGAACAATAATGACAAACTGCAGGAAAACTATTTAAAGCCAGAAAGAGACAAGATTGTCACTTAAAAATGGCAAGCTGGACAGTTTGTTGCATTTTTTTCTAGCTTCATGAATTGCTTCACTTTCATTATATTCTGCATCAAATATCACTCTTTTTCTGACAGATTTCTATAGTACTACACACGTACTGGATTCTGCTTCTAAATATTCGAAGCACATTTCTATTTTTAAAAGTTGCACATTTGATAACCTGCCTTTATACCAGTGCTGCTGTTAACCTAACTTCAGGTTTTTAATGCCAATTTGACAATTTTAATTTACTTTCTTTTCCTACTCTTGGCACTGATGACACTTGGGGGTGGGAGATATGGTAACTGCTGCAGAATTGTNCCAACAGCAACCTCTCCCTTTGTGTATGTGCAAACATACAAAGCACAAGTAGTTATTTAATTAGTGAAGCATTCAATTATTAATAAAACTTGACAAAATTAATCCCAGTATTTTAAGATTCCTCCTTTCTTCCCCCTCCTCAGTTTTTTAATTTTAGTGTTCTCTAACTGCAGTTCCACCCATGATGTGTAGGTTGGATAAGATTACAGTAGTTATGCAACACTGACAGAACTTCAATTATAGCTTTAAAATAAGTAGTAGTCAACAAGTTAAATTCTTTGCAACAGTTAACATGAAATACTGTTCTAAAACTGCAAAAAGCACATTCTGCTAGCTATCTAGAAGTAAGTTCCATGTAATAAGACCATATTGTTTTATTCTACAGAATGGATTCTTTTAATCATGTAGGTATATCAGATCATTCCAATTTTGAGATGCTTTTGTATCCGAAGTAACCAAAAGTGACAGCTCACCTTAAAAGCTCCCAGAACTTTTAAATTAAAGCAATATATCATTTTCATTGTTTCATTTTCAAAACGCAAGCATTTAGTCCTTATGAACTATATTGCTATTCAAAATATTTACATTTTTGAATCCTGACTGAAGTTTTAACACAAAATTGAAAACTGACATCAATTAATGGCTTACAGCATAGCAACCAGAAGAAAACAGCATCAGAAATTTACTTTTCAGAAGCCTGTAAAACAAATTGCTGTTTTTATTTCCACACAAGTTACAGAAAATCAAGTTTTAGTGTTCGCTGAAGTGTCAATGCAATGCCTCTAACACTAACACACAAACTCTCAACTCAGTACACTTTCAATATCAATACTAAGCTATACTATCTATTTTTTTTAAATATTGATTTTCTGATCACATTTCATAAGCTAAGTCTATTCCTTTAGCTAGGTTCAATGACGGTAAGTGTTAAAGACAGTTCTTTCAGGTGACTATTTTTATAGCTCCAGAACTCCACCTGAACGGATTAGGACTTTAGTTCCTTTATATGTTGTGCAACTCAGAACAACCAAAAATGTTTCAACAAGGAATTTTTCAATACAAGTTGTCCACAGAATAACTATAGCTAGAGATAATACAGTAACATAGTTGCACATAATCTTTTTTCTAAAACAAAACTAACACATGCACTATGAAGCACTACAGTTATTTTTCTTTATTAGTAAGAAAATTTTAGCAGTTTCACACATCATTAGAAGACAAAATGTTAACAATATAAGAAAACAGATCTGTTAAGATCTATCCCAGAGGATAGATCAAAGACAACCTTCTGAACTAAAAGCAGAGGTTACACGAGAAGTGCAGCAGGTTTTGCTTTAGGTGATAAAACCCAATTCATTGGGTGCATGAGAGGGTGCCAGAACACATTATTTTCACTGTGAGGTTACTTTGGTTTTTGTTTAATAGTTCTTGATCCTTCAAGACCTCAATAGATATTTACTTGCACAGAAATAGTTGACAGGCTTAGAAGGTGCCACTGTGGACCACTACTAGACCGATACCTGTTTAGAGTCACCAGATTATTTGACAGTATTTTATTTAACAGATACTGTTTCATACACTTACATTATTCAAGCAAATTACTGGAATGTGTTTAATAAGCCTAGACCAATGCAAATACTATTTTTATATATATACACACATGCATATATATGCAATAGGTACATATAAACAGCAGTGAATACAAGGCTGGCAAACTGTTCATAGAAAATGGTATATTAAAACATGTACATGCAACCTGCCTCAAAATCTAAGCTGTCCTAAAGGAGATGCTTGCCATTACTACAGTTCCATGTGCATGCCCAGTGTCTTATTTATATCAAAACCAAACCCCTCTGTGATTCAGCAGCAATACAGTTAGGATACAAGAAACATTAACCCCATAGTTCATAAGCCTGCCAGAACCTTCCCTCTCCTGTCTTTGATCTTCCGTACTTGGTATCATTTATCTCAGCAACACTCCCTCTCTGATTACCCCTGCTTCTCAATTTAGTGAGATTGCGTAAGGCTACACACACAAAGCAGGTTTTTTTAAACACACACAGCAGGTTTTTTAAAGCAGTTTTTATGAAATCACACATTTATACAGAAGAAAAAATATTTATTTCTTAAATGAATCACAGTTGCTTAGTCCAGCACTTTTTCCCCAAACAGAATTCAAAGAACAAGTAGGAAGATAGCATGGCCAAGCATTTTTTCTTGCTGTTGACTTAGCTAGTCAAGATCATCTCCATAGCAATCAGCAATCAAAACACTACAAACATAACAAGGTCAGAAAGGTTTTCCTATAAAGCCTAACCAAGACTTAAGCTCCATCTTTCTCAGAAAATGGATATCTGAATAAATTCTTCAGCTCTTCAGAACAGAATTATTTATTGTTTTTAAAAATCAGTCACCATAAAGTTACAGTAGTTTACTTCAAAGTGTGGGTTTGCCATTAGCACATTTCAAACTGGTACTTCTTCTCCACCTGTCCCTCAAGAAAGGAGAAGGGAAAGCAGAAAACCTCCTCCATGTCTAATTCTTGGAGATGAAGCTTGTGGGGTTTGTTTTAATGAGATTTTTATACCCTCATTTCTCCTGTTCCTATTCACAGAAGTTTTAAACTTAATAAAAGTTTAAGTCCTAAATTCCTTTTGAGACACCATATCCATACAAAAACAATCATGTCTTGTGAATATTTTTTTTTTTGTGCCATGCTTCTTAGAAAAGCTCTTTCCATAAGAAAAGTTCATGAAGTGCATGCCCAACCAGGTATATACCAAATCATGGCAGAAGTTTTCTGGGCTTAAGCACTGCGATTGCCTCAGGGTCCCAAAAAGTGTTGCAGTATGGCAACAGCAACCATCCTGAAGCAGAGGCCAGAGTTCCAGAGAACGATAACCTGTGGTGCCTTCTGCTTCCTGTGATCAGCCAATTCCTCAGGTCACGAGGCATGGTTACCCTTAATGTAAGTGTATGCAAGCAGCAGGTTGCCCAACAGGACTCTTTCTCCATGTCCTTAGCCCAGTCAGCACTTCTGTCTCTGAAGCACTCATCACAGGCTGCCTGTGTGTCCCCCCGGTGCCATATGAGAATGACTATACTTTTGCTGCTGCAGCTGCTCATCACACCAATGCCCTGTGGGCAGGTAAATCACAGGTCATGAACTTCTGTCTTACACACCCCTTCAGGCCTCAGGAACCCTCTCAGCAACACTTGTGAAGGACAGACATGAGAAGGTGAGGAGTACAAGAATAGAAGCAGTGAATCTAAAATTCTCAACTAGTGAAGCTGAGCAGTAGTCTGTAGACACACATCAGATACATACTTCAGCTGTGGGATTTGGTCTTAAAGCCTATTTACCCACTGCAGACAGTACCTAAATGAGGACAGAGTCTGGTGTATACTTCAACTACTAGAAGAGCAAAGCTTACATTAGCAGGTACTGGCCTACCTCAGGGGTAGTGCCACTCAGCCAGACTGGAATCTATTCATGTGCCAGTTTCTGTACCACTCAGGTGGCATTCCAAGCTTTAGCTGTTTTGATTTCAGGTATTACTTTCAAGTGGTTGTGCTCTCAGGTTACCCTTTTCTATTATGCACTAGGCAGTTTAAATTAATCTGTTTGGAATTAGCCTCTGGTAAGGCAGCAGCAACAAACAGCACCTCCTCCCAGATGAGACTACAGCTGATTTACGGGAGATTTTTGTCTTGTTCCTGACCATCTCTGCTCTTCACGTAGCACTCTAAGTGCATTTGCTTCTTTTCAAAGAATTTAAAAGTTACATTAAAATGACACCACAGTTTGCTAAACCAACCCTGCAAGTGTCAGAGTAACTAATTCAGCTTCAATTTGGCTCCCCTGTGTATTCCTCCATTATAAGATCTTTATACCACCATGATTACAAGCCATTGTAACAAGACAAGCCACTTGTCTCATTCAAATATGATGATGGTCTTATAACAAGAACAACTGTAGAGACATTCCTGTTTAATACTGAATTGTTTAAAAAAAAGCAAAACAAGTCCTGAGGTATTTATTAGTTGTGCTCTTATTTTCTGGGTGAAACTCTTGGTACCTAGGGTCTAGTTTGAAGGTGTTCTAGGTCAACTTCAACAGTGATGTATGAGACTGTATTCAGATCCCAAACTCACAGTTTCAACTTGAATCTAAAAAAACAGAACTAATCTCTCTAGTCCTCACAGACACAATGAAAGTTAGAATAGTAGGTTTATTATTGGTTCTTCTCTGGAGTAACTGCTTCACACAGCAAGCATTCTCCACAGTCTTTAATAACTCAAATAAGGTCACAAACAGATAATTAAGGTAAAAAAAATAGATTCCTAGTGAATGACCATCATTGGTCATGTGTTTGAATGGTACAGTGGCACTGGAAAATAGGGTGATAATGTATTTATAAGCTCTACTCAGTGTTAACACAGAAATGGCAAATTCAATGTTTTCACAATATGAACACACATTCAAAATAAGAAATATTAGAGGGTTTTATTTATAACTAAGTTTATGTATTAAGAAGCAATTTAAATTTTCACTAGAAATGCTTTTTTTGCAAAAAGGTTATAGCAACTCTAAGAACCCCTCAATTTGCAGATCCTCCTCTTAAGACTACCTGACTGCCAAACAGGGCTTGCACAGCATCAAGCCTTTCTGTTTGTCACTCTGCCCCCACAGCAAGCAGGCTGGGGGGGGGGGGGGCAAGATGCTGGGGGGGCACACAGCCAGGACAGCAGACCCAAACGGACCAGAGGGATATTCCATACCATATAACATCACAGTCAGCAATAAAACTGAGGAACAGTCTTTCTGGTGCTGGGAGATGGTAAGTGATTGTATTTGTACCACTTGTTTTGTCCCCCCCTCATCTCTCTCCACTTCTTGCTCCCTCACTTTAACTGTCTTTATCTCATCCCACAAGTTTTTCCTCAGTTTTGCTCTTCTGATTCTCTCCCCTGTTCCACACATCAGTTGGGTTAAGGGTGAGTGAATAGCTGCCAGGTCTTTGGTTTCTGGCCAACCCCATCCCACATCAGGCTTGCGGTTTTATGACAGGACAGTGTTGTTAGAACAAAATTCATTCACAGTGATCTTCAGATATAATTGCTGCATTTACAGATCCTAGACAACTTCACAAAGAAACGACCAACACCGCAGTCAAAAGAAAAAGCTACTGCAGTATGCAAAAGAAGATACCAAAATTTTCTCTAGGGAAGAGCAACTCAGAATTGCTGTGAATCAACAACCATTATATGGAAGCAAGAAAATAAAGCTTCCACAAATTAATTTGATAGGGAGTGACATTTCTAGAAGACAGAAAAAGGAACCATTTTTATATGGGCAAAAAACACTTTTCCATAACACTTATTAGAAGCAATATTTTATTAAATTGAATGAGATTCAGACATCTTAACTTTTCCACTGAGTAAGACTCAGTTTAAATAGCGTGATTTCAAGGCCCATGTTTTGTTCTTATCCATGGGTGTTGAGGTCTTTGCTTGGTTGTTTTTTAATATGTTTTTTCAGTTACTCATACTAGCATACCTACTTCATTAGCTGCAAACCCATGAAACATCCAGAAGATATTTTTTGTTACTATTGTCTTGAAACTGTTATGAAAAAAGGTGAACATATCCTTCAGTGTCTCACCTGCCAAGCAACAATGAGAGCATATTAAATGTTTTCCATTCTTCTGAAGGAAAAGAATAACCTTAAAGCTTAGTAGTAACCATCTAGATAACAAGCACCTAACAACCACTTTCAAACTGGATAATATGTTTTAGTCAAATTTCAAAACACAAAAATATAAGAACATTGTTTTTAAACAAAGCTTACCTTTAATTTCTTATTTAGTTTACAGCAGTATCTGTATAACATTGCCAAATTTAGAGGTCCAAAATCTCCATAGAAACTGGGAGAAAAAGAACAAAGAAAGGTGTTACTTACACAAAAGAGCTAAGCAAATTTCAACATGCATGTTGCTGATAGTTAAAGCTGCAAATCAGTAACTGTTGGGGTATGTCAACTAGCCATTACATATGGTGGAACAGATAAGCCCTTTATTGATTTATTTAAGGGGACAATAGTAACAATTAATTTGAAAGCATTTGATGCTCTAGTAACCACCCTTTCTATTACACACACACTACAGAAATTTTTTCTTCATCCCATGGTATCATGGGTAGACATGATCTACTCCCCTTTAAGCCACACTGATGTCATTCTAGATAAAGGATAACTGCTTAAGATGAGAATGTGTCATTAGATATTATGAATAAGCAAAAATTGTATTTCTTATGGGTAGTAAAATTTATTTAACAGCCTTGATCTCTGAAATTTAAGCTTATTTCTTTTTATCCCATCCTCCACTATTCCAGAGTACATATTACATATATACTTTACATATAATTATGTTTCCCTTTCCCCCTCATTCCTCTTGTCTCTAGGCTGTTTTCCAATTTACTATTTATTTCATGTATTCTGATTGGTTTTGTTTCTGTATTCTAGATTCTTCCTAAATATTCATATCACCTTTGAAGCAGCAATCATTGTCCGTAGGATAAGATCTAGTAGCAGTAGTCTGTACAGGAAAATTATTGTACAATAAAAGTAAGCTCCTAGTAGGGATTCACAGTGCTCTTTCTAGTTAACCCTTCACATGGGCACCTGTACAAGTAATAGCAGCCTTTATGCAAGCAACTTACAATGACATCTTCTAGAGACTTCTCCATCATGCAAAATCATTCAAAATTTAAGTTGCAAGCTTTCTCCAATCTTTTTTTTCCTTTTTGTGTATAGAAGTCTATCTTGATGGTCTACAAAAGTGTGTTGATGCATATGTTATGTATTACAGTAATAATGGACTAAAACTGTTTTAACCTGCTCTGCCTTAAGTCTTTCGATCAAAGGACACTTCTTACCTATTGACAAACAAAATGGGCCATCAGCACCTGAATGCATGTTACTTTTTTCTTTTGTCATTCCCCAGATAACTCTGTTCTCCAATTTCTGGGCTTTGAAGTAGTGAAAACTTGCTGAAATTAGATGAGAGAACAGCTTTAAAGCTTTCTTCCCCATGGCAGAGGGCTTATTTTTCAGGAAAATTAATTACATTCCAGTTAAACATAAAAAGAAAACTTTTACTTTGAAGGCAGTCAAACATTGGGAAGAGGTTGCTCAAAGAGGCTGTGGAGTCAAGGCTAAGCAACATGCTCTTGTTGACCTTGCTTTGAGCCCAGGGGTTAGATGAGAGATATACCGAGGTGCCTTCCAGCTTCAGCCATTCTGCTATTCTAAGTGGACACAATGACATAGGAGTGCCCCATCTTTTTGGTGCTTACAACTTCATCAATATTTTCCTCCCCACATTCTCTCAAACAAAAAAACTCAAGCCAAGCATGAAGAGAGACAGTTATGTTAGTCTGATTACTGCCTAGGACGTATGACCTGCCTACCACACCAGTGCTATTTCAGTATCACCTACTTCACAATATTCAATAACAACATAAGTGTTTAAGATTCAGTTCAACCCTTCAGCACAAAATATTATGACAATGCTTAATTACAGAAGCTCATTAACTGGGTGAAAGACTAAGCTGTACAACTCTTAGGACTTTATTTGTAGGTTGCATAGAAATTAACTAACTCAAGTGAAAATTGCAATCACAGTGAATTAGGGTTTAACTTCAGTATTCCTCATGTTTTCTTAGATAAGTCTGCCAGATATGGTCAACAGTTATTACTTTTAAAATAAAACCCTTCATACAGTTTTTACTAGAGATGAGATTAAAAGTTCTAAGGAGGACAAGTATGAGTTACGACAAATAAGTTAAAACCAGAACTCTAACAACACTGGAGTGAACATAGCATCTAGAAAAGCTATGCAGAAGGCTTACCAACATCTCATCCCATTCTGCTGCACTAACACCTTCTCAAAACAAAAAAAAATCCTATCTTGTTCCATTAACTTTAGAGTATTTTTTCACTTAAATATAGGATGAAAGTAGAATTTAGGATTTTACGATTATTTTGCAGAAAATATTTTTTAAAATACTGTGAAAAAGTGTGGAATATGGTAAGTCACTAGAATATGGAATACTTTTTTTAAAAAAAACAGTGTGAGCAAAGTAGCTTTGATCGGCTCAAAGATAACTGAATACACAGTTCATCTAAAGTACTGAAGAACGACAATCATGCTTTAGGATAATAAGCTTCTATAACTATTCATTTGTTAGAAGGACATCAATATGAAGCTATATATCCACTTCTGCTTTTCCACATGATTAAACTCAAACAGAAGTGTAGGAAAAGTACATTTAAATGAATTTACAAGTCAATTTATCCACAATAGACAAATTATTTACTATTTTAGTGGGGATAAGGATAAAATACATTTGAGACTATCCATGAAGTGATTATTTTCTACAAAATAAAGCTCATCAGATTCTCTCAGCTGCCAAGCTAAAGAGGTCACAATCTTAGAGTGACTATTTCTCCATCACTTACGCTGTGCTTCTCTTAACACAAAAAAGAGTATCCGTGTTTAAGACTCTGGTACTACCACTTTTTGTCTATGCTGCAGAAATAAGATATTTCTCAGAACCCAATCACAAAAAAAGGCATTTTTGGTCAGTGTTGCACCAGCACGATTACCTATGGGATTACCAAACACTGGCAATTCCCAAGGGATTTACATAACACCATGTATGGAGTATAAACCAGCTGTTGGCTTTGTTGATAAAACTTTTCTCCCTCAGTTATCTGCCACAATGTTATTTGTTACATGTACAGTTTTAACTTTCACCACTTAATACCTCTAAATTGGAATAAGTTTGAATGTCCATTTTTTAATGGGGCCAAATGAAACGAGTGCTTTATAAACCTCCAAATCACAGAGTTCTCTGAAAGATAATACTCTGTATTGAAGTCAATGAACTCTGATCAACAAAACCTTTCTTCAACTTATATGTTTAGAACTAAACACAGTTTCTGACATGTTTAAACAGAAGGGTTTAATCTTATGCACCCTCACTACTTTTAGTATAACAGCCCATTTTTTGTACTTGAATTAGACACTTGGTCCTGACCCACCTAGAGGATTTTCTTAAGAACAGAATTTTGACATTAAGTTAAATATAAGTGGAAGACAGGAAATGGGGGCTGTGGGGATGTGGAAGACCACACAAAGTCATCATCTGAATAAAGAATTTTATCTGGCAAAAGTTGAAGACAAAAAAAATAAGAAATAAAGTTTTATTATATGATAGTCACTGATAACTATCTCCCCAATATTATTCTACTTCCATCTCTTTTACAGGTAATAGGCTTTCTTTGTATCTAGATGTTTTAATAAGCCTTTATACACAATAAGAAACCAGAATGCCTCTGAAGCTTAAGCCAGTTAAGAGAGACAATCATTCAGAATGGAGGTGGGAACCAGATATGAGGAACAGAAAGCAAGTATGGTATTAATCTACATTTAATTATATTTTGTTTTAATCAAGTACTTAGATGATAGCTTAAATTATTCTTCCCCCTCATCCCATGGAAACTTGCTATGCTTATGCTTCTCAAGCTAAGAAGTAGCAAAACCCCAGAATACACTAGATGACTACTTAAATAATCTACGTCAAAAATACTATCACAGTGCTACCTGGAAGCAGTTTCTTGTATCTGTATTCTCCCTAGAATAAACTCCTGGAACCACTCCTTCCTATCAGTTCTTACGGCATACCCTCTGAGGCATTTTCTGTATTGTATCACAGGAATGGCCATCCACCTAGAAAGGCCAGCCTACAAAGAACTTGTTGGTCTACTCTGTCATGCAAGCAGATGCTGTACATTCTTCCAGGGAATTTAATGGTGAATGAAACGTAGTCCACAGCATTTTAGGACAGCAACTCAAGTTGTTTCTGACTGCAGTTCCATGGGATGCCACGTGAAGGTGCCATGAGTCAGCTCAAGCCACACGCACCTCTTCTGAATGCTAAGTCACTTTTTACCAAGCATTTAAATAGCACTGACCCTAGTAGAGCAGAATTATAAACAACTTTCACATATTGAACTATTGGATAGAGACTAGTTATGGTCACTGAAGGAATATATTGCCTAGCAGACTTTGAAATGAATTTATAGCCTCCATATTAACATCACAGCCAACCTATTGATGGGCAAAGTATCAAGCTATCTTTCAAAGGTAAATTGCATTACTTATACTTTACTCCAGAAGCCTGAAGCTTTTCCCCCCCACAGATGAATACACAAGAGCAATAGTTTTACATTGGCATTCACTTACAATTTTGTGATACAGCAACAAAAGTACAGATGAAAGGATAAGAGATTCCTATATGAAAAGCTATTTCAGAATTATTTTATTAATGACAGATCAGTGTAAAGTCCAGTGTTACTACTACACCAAACACGAGGGTATGCATGCATTCTTACCAGGCTGAACACATTTCCAACAGTTCGAATATGGTCCAAAGCCTAAATACTATAGTGGGGGGGAGGAAAACAGGACAGATCCACCAGTTCAGCTCTAACAATGCAATAATACTCAGAGGGAATGATGTTACTTGCACGGCAGCTTACTCTATTAGTTTCATAACTTGGAAACAGAGGGACAGTTTAACAATTGCAATCATTTTCTGGAGTACGTACACTAGAATTGGAGTACAACTACTCCGTTAGGTAGGAAGATTGCCTTCTTGGAGACTAGAAGCCATATGAAGTCATTTTTCTGCCAAAACAGGAGCACCCCACACTTGTAACTACTCAAACCAAGATTAACCACAAGAACTTCATGAACCAGCAGAAATACATCTTCCTAACTGAAAAACTACCCTAATTTTTCAGCATTTTACAAAGATGCAGCTTACTATTAAAATTAACTGTTGCAACTGAATTAGAATAAGAAAAGCACTCTCAACTTGCTTTTCTCTCCCCCTTTCCCAGGCTGGATTACTGGAACATTCAGGTCACTGCACTGTAGGGCCCTTGCTGCACATGCTCTGAATCTAGCCATTAAGCAGTGCAAGAACCAGCTGTTGCAGAAGTTGCCCACTGGCTGCTACAGATAAATGCTTCAAATCATAAACTGAACACAACTGACATGCAACAAAGTTTCTGGATGAAAACCAAGAGGATCACTTCACACATTCATTACAACCTAAATGCTGGTCAGGAAATCTTACCTATTAGTCTTTTCTCAGAGTCTTGTCTCCTAGCGCATGAACAACGGGGGACGCTCAATGGCACTGTCTTGTCTAGCCTCACCAACTCCAGTAACATGTGAGCTTTCTTATCTGGGCTGAGACACAATCCTTAATGCTACTTAGGGATTGCACACCTCTGAGTGGATGAAAGGTGATATAGCAAATATAACCCTAGAAATTATATATCACCCTACCGCTTGCATCTGAAGGTAAGAACAATGCAGAGGCTCTGGATTATGCAAAACACCATTTCCCCTTCAATGTTCCAAATCCTCAAGATCCTGATTCTTCAAAATCCAACAAAAATGCACAGATTACAAAATGCACAAGTTACAGATTACTAAATAGCTATTCCAGATATACGCATTTGTGATACAAATGCTTCTTGACATCAAGAACAAAAAGTTTCCCTACAGAAGAATCTTCAGGTCATGTTAAAAACCTACTCTATATGGAAAAAAGTCATCTTAACAGAGGCCAAGTTTCTCGTAAGCAGTTTCCTATATCAAGCTATGCTCCCATCCAATAAAAAAACTGGAGTCTAACAAACAGATCTGTTTTTCCTGCAAATAAACAAACAAACAAAAAAATCCTCAATACTTTTGATGACTGCTTTTATCTTTTCCATGGGAAGATCCAGCAACAGATAGGCTAAAGCAATGTGTGGGTATACAATTTATGAAACTGTTGGACTAGAGAGACCACCACAGTTGTTAACAAGTTTCAAATACAAAACTATGTCAGCAGTTTGTGTCTAAGGAAAAGCTGACATACTCTGTTCTTAGGTCTTCTAATTTTCTTGTTTGCAACAAATTTAAAATCTATCATTTTAAGATGGAAAATAAAAAAGTGGAGTACTTTTCTTAATACTTATGTGTAAGAACTAGACATACAAAATAGATATACTGGTAATATATATCCTGGTATTAGTATATGAAGTTTTTCTGCTCTGTATCTACCTTCACATTGATAGAAGTTAGAAGCTGGGAAATTTCCTATTTTTTTGTGGACTTTAGCTTAGTAAGTTATCTCGGTCATCTGATAGTCCAGTCCAAGTCTTCAAAAGATGCTGATGTGAACAAGGAATTCCCTGTTTTCTCTGTGAAGCTCTGTTTGTTGTAACAAGGCTAAATTTAAGTGTTCTTTTTCCTTTCGAATGATATAAGCCACAAAACAACAGAGAAGTTCAAGTTTCCTATGCAAGTACTGTTACCAGGTAGCCAAAACAGCATTTAGGCAAACTGAAAATAAACAAGTTAACCCTTACTCTTCTCACAGGAAAGAGAAACTGCTTCTTTGCATATACACATGCAGTGAAGGAAATGAGTCCTACAAGTCAAAGTCCAAGCAGCACTCATTTGATATTGTTGTAGCTAAGCATTTGAGTCTTATTTGACTGCTTGAACTGAAAGGAGCTAACATTAAGACTACTGTGAAATGGTCAAGTAATATACCATGGCTTGAAAGGAAGTTTCAGTGTAAAACATAGGATGTACAGAGAATATAATATTAATTACTTTTACAGCTGCTCACAAGATGTCAGAGACCAGATCTGCAAAAGCTGTTTATACAGGAGATCCGCAGTCTGAACAAATGGCTAAATAAGAACATTATGATTTATGAAAGCTGCCATTATAATTTATCTGTAAGAAGTTTCTGTTTCTCATTGTCTAAATCTTAATTTTGTTTGAGAGAACTATTCAACAATAAAAAGGACATAAAAAGTTGCTTTGATAAAAATGTGAAAGCCAAGTTAACCAGTCAAGGGTAGTATTCTCAACCCAGGTCTGTTTACTGAAAGGTAAAACATGAAAGACACTATTCTTGGAGAACAAAGAGCTTCTTACTAGTGCCTAACTCATTAATTGAGGTCTTGCCAAGGCAAGGCTTATCTATTTACCAAATGACAGTCTTCTTCAAGCTGGATTATTTCTCATTAACTCTGTTTTCCTGAAGTAATAGTTACCCACACTACACTACCCTGAAAGATTGTATTCCCTTAGAAGTAACAGTGCAGACTTCCTCAATATAGGGACCTCAGAGTTGCAGAACGAGACTGACAAAAATATTACAGAAACAGAACAATCAAAAAAAGAGGATTCAGAATTGGATACATTCATTCAGGTTTCTTGTTCCCTCAACTGAGGAATTTACATACCATTTACCTAGCATAATAGGTTCAAGGTTAAATTGCAGCACATTTAACTAAAATAGTGACAGTTCTAGTAGCGAGTTCCTAGTCAGCTAGTATTTGAGACGTTCTTAAAAGCATTCTAGCCTATCTTTATTATTTTTAAAACTGTGGATGTTTAAATAAGAAGTGAAGACAGTGTTATGAATTCATTAGAACAGTTGACAACTTCAAGTGAAAACCGAAGGCTAAAGCACTCAAGATTACATAACACCCTGTGTACAATTCAGTGATAAGTCACATGACAAGCTGCAAGAACAAGTCAGCATTTATTAGACCAAAAACTTTCAAAACCATTAGATCTAGTGCTACAGCTGTTTTGATAAATAAATGGGGTATACTATTAATAAACACTTCCTTATGTCTTCTCAAGAGTGGAGGAAAAAAGGGAAGCCAGGCAGTGAAACTTTAAGTACTATGGGATCCAATAACATGCTCTCTGTAATCAGACAACCCCAAACCTACATATTCATGAGGTTTTCAGATCATATATTGATTCAGTGAAAGTAAACTGACACCTCAGTACAGTCAGCTAAATAAAATTCTGTAACCCCTCATACTTAAGAGTTATCACTAGAGTTAACAGAGTAACAGCCCAAAGAAAAGCAGTTTACTTCCACACACAATGAGGGATCTTTGTCTCGTCACTAGAGCAATGCATCTAAACCAAATTAAGTCAACAAGCAATTTTGCTACTACAACTGTTTGTGTTGAGGATTCTGTGCTTGAGCAGACCTCTATCCTCCTTCTGGTAACCATCTGAATAATTCATTTGACTAAAAAGCAGAAGCGGCCACGAAACTCTGATTGGCAAAAACAGCACAGACAGGCCATTTTGAATGAAGACTCTGGAAACCACTGTCGTGAGCTATAGCACTTCAATATTCACTTCCAACTGTTTATTTTGCTATCATGTAACATATTTCTAATCATTTTCTCAGGAAGAAGGCTGCATTTTTGAAAAAAAAAAACGAGCAGAAGATCCAGGCCAGTGTATTAAAATTACACTTCACTGCTACTTACAGACAATCCCTGATGTCAGGCCCCTCACTCTGCTGTGCAGCCCGTGAAACACAGCTCACTGATGAGCATAAGGAAAAGGGAAGCTATAGTAAAATCAGTATTTACCCAAGAACCAAAAGACTTGCATTCAGTTCCTCATTTTGCCTCTAGCTTTCCTATTTCAGAAAGATACTTGTATATATACGAAATGGTAACCCTACTGACACCTGCTTTAACTTCCCTTAGACAATACAAACTTCCTTGGAGAGAGAAAAAAAAAAAAAACAAACAAGCTCGGGTATGGTTTTACTAACAAATATTGCATACACTGACAGCGATGGGTGCTGCAATACAAGTATGAGGGAAAAGTTCAGCCCTGTTATGTGAGTTAGGTTACTACACAAAATTCATTCATACCACGTGATAACTGTCACTTAATTTCTACCTCATATTATGTTTTAGTATTCTAATTTGAAAGTACAAAAAAGAGAGTACTATTATAGTATCAAATATAGGATATATTTTTAAAAGACCAAATACATTAGGAACTATAAATTCAGAAAATACACCACAAGTTACAAGTCCAAAATCTTTAGACATGCCCTAGAAGATAATGGAAGAAAGAAAAGTTTCCTTTATCTTGTAATTATATCTGGTATCAAGTTACACCCTGGTATGTGGTTAACAGGTAGCCGGGTTAAGGAGTATACTTAGTGAATTTCCTTTATACATATTAAAGAATACAGCCTTTTTTCCTCCCCCTCAAATTTTGTAGTACTTTTTTTTTTTTAAAGTATGATACTGTCCTCACACAAAATACCCCAGTTACAGTCCTTGGTTAGTGTGATCGGCTGTAACTAACAGAGTACAGAACTGCTCCACCCACCCTCCTACATAAGAGTCTTTCACCCTCCTAGAACCACATTAAGCAGAAATAAAATACCTCAGGTCAAGCCTAACGTAGAAGTCTTAGAAGAGATGCAAGATCAAGTTTTTGTTTCATTAAAGAAGTGCAACATATTCATATAACATAAATTGCTCAGGACTTCTCCAGTTGAATTCTGCTTTTAATACTAGGTCAGCCTTGCTTTAGGGTACTCCTGGGGTCCCTTCCAACCTAAATTAGTTAATAATCATTACAGAACCTGCTCCCAACCCAAGCAGTTAATTACAAGGTCAACTTTGGTAACTAATCACACTGCTGAAGATTAACGAAGACTCAAAAACATGTAAAAAAGAAATCCTAAAACTGTAAGGTGTGCAAAGTAAGCTAGAAACGAAGGAAGATTCGTTTACATCTTCACAGAAGCAGTAATGAGTCACTAGAGACAGGAAGGAAGAATCGTTGGTTCTCACAAATTCTTCAACTCACATGGAAAGAAAGTTAGATTTAAAATAGAACCGAGTTTTTGTTTCACTTGTGCTGCAGCAAACCCCTTGTCCAGTGGCTAGATATATCATTACACATGAAGCAGTTGATCTGGAAACACAGTGTAGAGCAACTATTTTTTAAAGAACAGCATAGAGCAACTACTTTATTTGTTTAGTGTATTTTATGTTCTTTAATAATATTGACAAGTCTAATCAATTTTACTGATGACCTTCTATGTGCTGTCAGTTTCTCCCAAACAAGGAATCTTTTACTTCACAGAAAATATTTTTTCTGCTCTTCCAAAGCTACAAAAGCCAGCAGGAAGTGCTACCTCAAAACCTTTTGCAGACTTATAAAAAAGTTGCAGATGTTCTTCAAAAGCACATTAAAGTTTTGCATTCTTATGATTCTGTGTCAGAGGCGATCACTTCATACTGTCTATACAGGAAAATACATATAAAACAACCTACTGTTCCATCTATTCATACCAAATAACACCCTTCTATTTAAGACACCATTTAATAAGATGTAATTAGCCTTGAGAGATCTTCTCCACCTTATAAACCTTACAAAACTCAGATATCCTTCCCCTAGCTCAACCACAACTTAAGCCTTTTAACTGGTCTCATAGCTGGTTTTGTGTTTCTCTAAAATAGCAATCTTGTTAAACTACTTTCAGCCAATGTAGAAACATACTCAGGCTAACTTTATACTCATGCTTCGTGCAAGTAGCTAAGTGGGGCAAAAATCTTCTACATAGTATTAGAGAGTGTTGGGAAGAATCTCAGCCACCTGAGAATACTTTGAATTTCACTTGGAATATGGAAAACACAAACAGATCACACCACTTACTTTTCGTAGACCAGTTCCTCATCAGTGCAGAAGTAGTGGGTATTCACGGTACTTTTCGGTTTATTTCGTAAAGTGGCGAAGTACAACCGATCTGAAAGGCAGATTATGGCAACAGCGTCAGGCGGACAGCGCGGACGGCCGCTCCCCGGCCTGTTCCCCGCGGCCCGGGGCTGAAGCGGCGCCGTCGGTCCCGTTCCTCCTGCGTACGCGACGGCGGGAGCGCGAGGGGCCGCTCCGTCCGCGGGCCCTGCCCCCAGGGCCCCCCCGCCCCGTTCTCGCCGGCCGGACACCCTCCGGCAGGGCAACGGGGATTCCTGACCAGACCGCAGCGACACACAGCAACAGGTGCCGGCCCCGCTCCGTACCGGAGAGAAGAGGCGGCAGGAGCCGCTCAAGCGGGCCCCCGGGAGCCGAGGGCAGCCCGCGGCAGAGGGGCCGGGCCGGGCGGGCAGCGGCCGGGGAGGGACGCGGGGGGGGCGGGAAAGGAGCCAGCGGGTTTCCTGCTTGAGGGACGCTCCGGCGAGCGGGACCCCCGGGGACGGGAAGGGCTCCCTGGCCCGTTCTCACCTTTCACGAACTCCGAGGCTCCCCCCAGCACTTCGGAGGCGGCTGCCGCCGGCTCCATCTTAAACAGGGCGCGGAGCAGCGAGGCGCGGGGCGGCTCCGAGCTCATGGCGCTCCCGGGCAGCCCCGGCGGAGCCGGGCCGCGCTCGCCGGGAAGCGACCCGTTGCCCGGAGGGGCCGCCCGCCAGGGGCCACGCTGCTGGGGGCGCCGCTGCCGCAGCCCGCATAGGAACGGGAGCGGAGACAAGAACTAGCTCCGGGACACGGCGAGACGCCGGGCAAGCAGGCGGGAGCCCGCAGAAACCTCAGCTCCACCCCGCCCCCGGGCAGGAGACGCCCCCGGATAAAGAGGCAGCGGGCGGTTACCAGGCGACCGCCAGCGCTCTAGCAGCCGCGCCACCGAGCCTTTGTTTCACTCGGCCCGGGGCCGAGGCGTGCAAGTGACCAGCCCCCCCACTCGGCAGCCCCGCCCTCCGCCCCACAGCACCCCGGCACCAGGCGGGCTGCGCGCCAGCGCCCCAGACCCGCCAGGCAGCGGCTTTGCACCCGGCACAGCTCCGCCCCCCGCCTCCGCCTCGCGGTCACGCCCACGTCCCGGGGGAGCGCGGCCCGCTCCACGCCCGGGCAGCGGCTGAGTGCCCAGCGCTCGAGGGCGGCGTGTGGCAAAAGGCCCCACGGAGATAGGGGAGGTCTTGAGGTACAGCTCGCAGGACCGGAGGCGGCGGGAAGCAGACCTGAGCCGGAGGTAGTACCTCAGCAGTGCAGGTCCCGCTCCGGCTGGGTGTGAGCGAGCCGCGCAGGCTGGGCGGAGGCCGCCTTAGGGCAGAAGGGAAGCGCTGCACTGCGCCGCCGAGGTTCTCTCTGCTCTGCCTGGGACACTTACTTCCAGGGGTCCTGGCGCGGCCGGTCTGCACCACAATGTAGACTGATAGACAAACTGATGTACCAATCAAAAGCTGCCCTCCTCGTCTCCAGCCAATGAACGAGCGGTGTCTGGTGAAGAGGGGGCTTTCTGCAGGGGAGCCCCGGCTGCGGCGGCCTCCGCTCGAGGGTCACCCACTGGCGTCACGTTTCCCGCCCCCAGGGGCTTCTGTCACCTGCTGGGCCGTCCCTCCCTCCTTGAGACGAGGAGTCCTATCTGCCGGGCAGGGCCGTCTGCTGGGGAGAACGGAGGGGGAGGAGGAGCTCGGGGAAGCCGCTTGGGAACAGAAAGGGGCAGCACGCGGCCCCGCCGCACGGAGCTCTCTGGTGCCGGCCACGGGCTCTCGCTCTCACTCCGGGGACTTTCACAGGTGTTTCTAAGGAACTACACAAAATTACTTGTAGCTTGGGTGAAACATTGTCTCTGTGGTTCGTTTTCAAAAGCTGACTTAGCCTGTAGTCTGCAATTAACTTACTGCCAAATAGAAGCATTAAGTGTTAGAAATGCCCTTTTTCTACCAGCCTCCCTTTTAGAAAGAATTACTCCAAACAGAGCAGACAGTCCAGCTCGTTTTTACAGCTAAACAAGCGAAAGGTTGCAAAGGAAAGGTACCTTGAGAAGAAAAAAAAAAATATGCTATTCTTCCCCAAAACAAACAAAAACCCCCACAACCACCTTAAAAAGACATTGTAATACAAAGCAATACGCAGCCCTGAGGTCCACATTATTATCACTGTTTTCCTAATGCTATTAGTAACTTACTATAGCTACCATTTCATATAATTAATCCTAGTGTGTGTGCAGATGAGGCCAAACATGAGTGCGAAACACTTCTGATATCAGTTTTTAATCTAGTGTCATAAGCATGGGATAACCTTTAAAGCCTTACAAATACGCTTAAGTACTACAGAAAACACTTCTCCCATGCAACTGTTTCGTAGTTGTTTTTTATTGGTTCTAATAATTTGTATCTCTGTCCTTACATTCATCTCTTTTCCTTTTTTTCATAGCTCCAGAACTAATATTCCTAAGTATGACTCTCTCTGGGCCTGGTCCTGTGAACTTAGGTAAGAAACCTCATTCTTGGTAGTAAGTACTATTCCACATGAGATGCTTGCAAGACTGAGACCATAGTCTTCTATAACAGCAAATTAAATAACAGTTATCGGAGAGCACTTGCTTTCATGGAAAACAATGTGTTTATCTTTTCCTATATTGTTCTACATGACTTTCACTTGTATTTAACCCTTAATTAAATCAAATATTTCATTTTTTACCTACAAGTAATTCTCTAAGGGGTAACATATCTTGTGTAAGAAAAGATATCAATGTATTTTCTCCAGAACAATTTTTTTTTTAAACACACTTTAACATTCAAACTTGCACTACAGTTCAACGTAATGTACATTTCTAAGTCTGTTCTGCACTCTACTGGAGGGGAGTTTATATGAACATACTGTAGTTAAAGCTAATTTGAGTATCTTGGGCAACAGAAGCAAAGATGGAGCAGTGCAACAGGCTAGCTATCCAGTATCTAGAATCCCTAGATACATAGTTTGTGTTAAAGCCCATTATTTCTAAATCCATCTAGCTAGGCTGGTGACTCTAGGAGGCAAATATTATCATCTGACTTTCACCTTTTAAATGCTAGCTTTAAGAATGTTTTCACCCATACAATTGTGTTATACTCAATTCCAATTACTATTTTTAATATTTGATAATATCAAATGTCAAGGCTACAGTGACATCTTGTGGCACTTCTTAACTGTAGGTAAAAAAGCAATTTTCTTGCAGTCCTGTTGCATCATTTTAAGGCTATATCCTGATTTTTTGAACAAGGATTTTTTAAATGGTATCTTTTAGATACCATTTTTAAAATCCTGTGTTGCATAAACATTAATTCCTATAGAACATTCAGAGGTGATGGATCTGTTTAGATTCCAAATATTTCCAAATGACAAGTAGATAATGTTTTAGAAGAAACAATCACATATCAGAAATAAACAAACCAACCCCTTTTGGTTCCTAACCACAATGAATTATGGCTAAAGCTGAAGTCTTGTCTTTGACTTTTCTTTGCTATCTAAGCTTAAGTGCTTAAGGCTCTTTTTGATGGCTTTTTTTCCTCATGAGTGGGCCTTATCTAAATTAAGTGAATGTATGTGCCAACAAGTACACGTTTTTTAGAAATGAAATCTTGTTGCTGCTCATCTGTATGCTGTGAGCTTGCTTTAGACATCTAACATGAAAAATTCAATCAATCTGAAAATAAATACACTGCAAATCTCTTCTATGTATTTTATTTGACAATGGTACAAATTAAATTTACCAGTATAATAAAAGCTTGTTCTACTGATACAGAACCACCAAAAAAACCAACCAACTCAAAACAATTCCTTCTCCCCAACAAAGAACTCAATACTAAGATTTGTCCGAGTTGACAATTCATTTCCGATTTTAAAAGTAATGTAAACAACATCTGTGAGTCTTCACAATTCTAGTTGATACTGCACAGAACAGAAGTTACAGACCAGGTAGTAAATGAAATGCAGTGAACTACCACTAGGGAAGCTGCATTTCTGGAAATATCATAGACCCCTTTGTATACTACTTATCACTATAGCACAATAATTAAAAGCTACTTTTCACTATTACAACAAAATTTAGCAGACTTTACATTGCCATTTTAAGATTTTGCCCTTTAAATCTTGTAAAAGTACTAGGAAGACTTCACTGAACAGAAACCAAATCCTTTAATGCCAACAGAGCAGGGCAAAAGAATCCCCTGTTCCCCCAAAGAAACCCAAAGACTCACACCCAGAATCAGCCCTGCTATAAAGAACTTGTCACATTTTTTCAACCACTTTTTGTTCAGCTAACTTATTACAAAAAATGCGAACATTATACACCATTTGTGCAGATGCTATTTGTGTACTAGGTATTAGCTGTTATTGATTGCCCACAGATGCCTTTGAGCTAAGAATCAATTAAAAGCTGATGCAAATGAAACTAAATCTACTTTGGATGCCAGATTTGATTCCTCTCTGTGACCCAGGAAAATCACTGTCTTTTGTTCTTTCCTCTATACTACAAAAAAGTTCTGTAACTGCAATGGAAAAGGTTTGCCTGTCTATGCTAACACGTTTCCAGAACTACAGAGTCCCAATCTAACAAAAGCTGTTAATAATAGCTGTTTCTTGCTATAGATAAAGCCAGGGAATTCAGAGACTGATAACAGAACAGTCCAGCCCTGTCAAATGTAAATGTACCTTAAAATACTTATTTTTTTTTAATAATGCATTACCCATTCATTGGACATTTTAATTCTGTTGTCACAGCCACCAAAAACAGAAATGGAAGGAACCAAAAACTGAAGTAAATACTCATTTGAAAGAGTAGTTAAAAAAACACAGACCTGTAGTATTACAACATGTACACTCCCTAATAAATGTAGAAGAGGTTGCTCTTATTAGGAATTGTAAGTAAGACATTTTTAAAAAGTGAGGATTTTCTTGGGCACATTTTTGTAACAATGTACACACAAAATATCAAAATAAAACTAAGTATTAAAGAGAATATTAATAAGTAATATCCCATCCATTTCTTCTTGCTGCTTATAGAAGTTTAATATTTCATGTATTCATGTTCCTTACATTTCCAACTGCAAGGTTTTACCTTTCAGCTGCTTGTGCTGTTTCAGCAACTCTAGACAAATTAATCATAGGAAAAAAAACCACACCAGAGATCATTTCCCACTGTCTTGGCAGTACTAAATGCTGTAGGCAATGGTTTTAGGACTATCTGAGATTATGGGCTTGTTTTCATAGCAGCTTCAGGAACATCTCTGAATACACAATAGCTTATATACAAACTTCAAAGGGGCTTTGTACAGGAGTCAAGAAGACTGGCCAACAGTTTACTGTAGCCCTTCTATAGTTTCACTGGGAACTGGGTAGGAGGAGGTGAGGAGAGGGAAGGCAAGGAAGCATCTCAACATAAAACTATCAAAAATACGCTTAGACCTCATTTGACTAGATACACATATTAAAAAAATATCAAAACATAAGCACTGAAGGGTAGGGAGCGCATTTTTGTCTGCATGTTTCTGAAGAACTGGCCTAATTAATTGTAATAGCTTTTCAGGTTTTAAGGAAAGAGGATGATTTTATCACAGCTGAACATTAGTATATATTCTTTAAGTTCTCTCAAAACTTACATGGGAGAATTAGTAAGAAAGGAAAAAATACATAAAAAGCCAAATGGAAAAAATCCAGAGGCTACAAATAAGGATGGCCAAGATGCAGTAATTATACCACCTTCTCTCCTTGAACTCGGTACAATTCACTGAGTATTGTTTAACATCTAGTCCCTTAAATTCATCGGCTTACATTTTACTTTTGTGATTTGCATAATTAGGAAAACCAAACTGAGAAATCATGATATTAGAATATTTTAAAGGCATGCCATCATAAATATTAACCAATTTATTTACACAGTAAGATCTCTGTAGCAGATGCTCTGCTCTGTGCCACATTCCAGAATAGCCACTGTTAGTGTCTTTTTCTAAATTTCTTATATCAACAGGCTTCACAAACACTCCTGAAGGCTTTCCGGTATGCTTGGCTACCAGAAAATTCATGGCAATATCATCACAATTTTGAGTTTCATCTATTAAGGCATAAACAGCTTCTGGCTGTCTTTGAAAGTCTTCTAAATACCCACTATGAAAAAATGCAGCACCAATAAGAACCATAGAATACTGATCTCCATTTCCAAATCCAGGGTTCTGCAATTCAAAGCTGCCGTAACTGTATACGCCTGAAGGAGTAGAAATGTGCTTTCTAGGAACAAATCCCACTATATGCTCTGGAAATTGCTGAAAGAAAGAAGATATTTTTTAAAAATCAAAATTAAGCTCATGCTGTGAAACACACATTAAGTATTTTCATAAAAGATTTATGCTTTCTTTAAATGAGAGGAGCACAAGATTATTGTTAGAAAGTAATGAAATTATTGGCATATGGTCCTTTGATCTGCATAAATGTTGCCATTAAATACAGTTTTGCAAAACTGACACAATATGTCTCATTCCACATCATGTAGTCCCAAGAAACATCTATTCACAATTTGCAGCTGTATATTTGGCACTCAAAATAAGTTTACAGACAATTTATCTTAGAGAGAAAAAAAATCCACACTCTTTGATTTTGCAGCTTGCAAAACAATAAATTCAGCAGTTGGAAACTTCAGTGCTCATGTACAAGACGAGTTAAAAATCTGAAAGCTACAGATTACAGGTATAGCTGCTATTGAAGAATATTTTTGCAATTTTTATTATTCTGTACTTCAGTCCTTCTAAAATTTAACTTTAGCTACAAAATCAAGGTTAAAACATTATGATACATTATTAACTCTAATTAAAATGATTAATCTCAATTGTAACTCACAAATAGTGCCCCCCAATGTGCAAAACATTACCTGCCAAACAGAAAAGGCAAAAGCAAGGTCGTGAGCACTGACTAGTGTATCATCATCCATCATTAAAACAGCTGAAGAGAGGGAAAAAAAAAAAAAAGCTTTTAACTTATCAAAAGGTTAACTACTTGAGCACAGTATTTGACAAGTTATCTGTGAACCTTCTATAACCACTAAGCTGAATTGCAGAACTGAACTGTAACTCCTTTAAAGTCTATTAGGAAAACATATTTAGATTTCAAAGCTAGAGCAAGGTTGCAGCTTTGTGGTAACTGGAAGCACACCTAAGTTTCAGATAATTTGCCAGGCTGTAATAAAAGTCAGCAACCTTTGATCATGTGTAGTACAGCTGGTCAGATATGCATTGAAAACTTGGAGTGTTTGTCAAAGCAACTTACAATTCTACTAATCTTATGTAAAAATACGACTCAAATGAAGAGTTAGATACCATTCTTTAGTGTATGAGATTTATACAGGATTCTTTGTATAAATTTTACCTGTCTCCTCACTACTTCTAAGCTCTAAATAAGCAAGCTTAATAAATTGCATAGGAAACATTCAATATGGTTAACCACAGAAGGAAGAATCTTTGCCTTAAATTTTAGGCAAAAAACTATTAGGAAATTGAAAAAATGAAAGATATTTTTAGATCAGAATTCCAGATGCATTAAAGCTTTAAGCTTTTAGTCAGAATCAACCCTTTTACAGTAAATAAAACACTTGGGAAGTTAAGTTTTTAGTGTCTTCCTAGAAGTCATGGGTTTTGAGTAGCAAGGCATGTTAGGGAGGGGGCAGTAAATAGAATTACCTTTACTAATCATGAGTAAGGTCAGGTCTGTAATGCAACATATGGGGTTTTTTTCCACTTGAAACAAACAGGGCTTATTGTTGTGCTTCTCCTGGAAAGAGCTTGGGAAGAATATTTAGATGAATAAACAAAAGACTGGGGAAAATACTCTTAAAAAGGACGTATAATTTTGAGTTAGAAAGCCAGACAGCTAGGGAGGGAAGTTTCTCTGAAGAGCAGAAGATGCTTAAGAACTTAGTCTTAAAATTAATACATTAAATCAAGCCTTTACCATATGACTTGAGTCCAAATTAATGCAGAGACTCAACAAATACACGCACTATGAATTTCAGTTTACACCAGAAAGGGAAGAGAGGCTGAACTACCTGTGTTTGCCTGACAAAGGAAATCGAGAACAGACACAGTTTCAAAAGCCCATGAAATGCATTTGACATCCTTTTTTTCCTTCCTCTTCATTGACAGCTTCTAGCCTGCTGGTAGTGGTGGTATGCATCTGATATCATAACATAGGTTTCTTTTCTATTACCCAACAGATCCATGGATTTCTTATATAGTAGAACTTAAACCATCTCTCTTTTAGAATTCAGATTTTAAGCATTAAAATATATTAGTATTAGTGATATGAACTGCTGATTACCTTTAGTTTCCAGCTCAGGGAAATTCTGAAGTCTGTTCCTCATGCGATTTACAGTTTGAACTTTAAAGACAACAGGGACAGGATGAGGCCCCAAGGAATTCCACACTTCCTCTGGTATCTTCTCACCAATGTTGTTCCACACAACAATTACTTTATGTAGGTGGGGGATGGCTTGATAATGATTTAAAAGCTTTAGCAGTAAGTCAGTTCTATTATATGTCTGCATAATAAGAGTAAATGAATCCAAGGCAGACTGACTCTGGGTTTTTGGTTCCCTTCTCAAATTGGGCATTTTGTCATCTTTGATGTTGGGAAGCAAAGCTGTTAAAGCACCTGCCACAAGAAGTAAGACAATGATCACCACAGATGTGAAGCGTAGTAGGCGGATTCCCATAACTCGTCCTGGAAGCTTACAGAAGTGAAGATACCTTTAAAACAAGTAACAGGAAAGGAAAAGCAATTAATCCCATGTATTGTTATCTCCCTTACTCAAGCAAAACTCCCACAATATTAAGTAGACTTTTGTTTAAGTAAATAAGGAAGATTTTAAGATTTGGGCTAATTACTTTCAACTATCAAGACATACTTCTGGTACTCAGTTTCTATGTTTACTTGCTTTACACTCTTTTTTATAACTTTGAATTTCATTGTTCTGTGAAAATGAATCTAGAATAATTCTTTAACTCCAGATTGTTGATCACTCTTATTTTCTCCATACTGCATTTTTGATTGAATATTTACGTACCTCAGCAAACCCATCCAGCTGAAGTTAGACGGCAAGTTTGTACAGAGATACAGTATTTTCAGCATTGCAGGAGCTCTGACTTAGGTGGGAAACAAAAGGGAGAGAAGGTGCCTCCTCAACAGCTCTGGCAGAAAGGAGGAAGTTAAATGCTCTTTCTTTTTCCATTGCTCAGGCACCATACACAGAAGGAACAATGTTCATCACTGATTCGCTGGACATTTTGTCAATAGTTTGTGTATCTGTTCGGTAATGGTTACTAATGTAGAAAATATGATTCTGATCATACTAGCCAAGGCCATTAACAGAAGTAGAGCAAAAGAAACTTGCCAAATGGAGTAATGTAGGAATGCAACAACATCAGTAACAGCTGGTCTGCAAAATCTAGAACTCCACAGAAACTGCTGGGGGAGCAGCCTTAGTATAAGACAGGGGTTTCTGGATCCTCCTGATATTGGAACTAAACAAGAGCTGTTAAAAAGTGGTTCCTACAAAGGTAGCCCCAGCATTCATGCCTCTTGGCTAGCACTCCCAGTTCTCCACACATTTATAAATTGTGATCTCAGCAGGATCCAACAGCCACTGCATTCCATAGTTTGCACCTCAAATGCGTCATCCACATCTGCTTTTCCTCCTTTACTTACAAGATTAGTATGAATGGAATACAAGATTCTGAGCATACTGCTAAGCAGTTACTCATCTATACATGTTACTGCATTAGTAATTTCTAGGCTTTCAGCAGGAAATTCTGATCAAACTAAGCAATCCAGGACAGCCCTATCAATTACAATTTTTGAGAGAATCTGTGTTTTTTCACAGAAGTTTGGATCATTTTTTTCCACAGTGCATACACCATGCTTGAAAATATGAATGTAAATTATTGTAGTCTAAAAAACCTCTCAGCTTACCTCATTGTTGCCAAGTAGGATTGTTTTTCCCCTCTTGTTTTTACAGGACAGTTGTTTGTGATCTTTGAATCTGTTGGAAATTAAAGGGACTCGTATCACTGAGTTATCAACAGTTATCCTACATGCTACCCAGCATTCTTTTATAAGTAAATGTTCCTCTCAATTACTGATTGATGTACACATTCTTGGCAATTATTCAATCCCTTTTCCTATTGCTCTGTTCAATAATTGTCTCTGCCTTTCAATGAACACTCCAGAAAGAAGTCATTACACGTTGGCTAGAAAGCAAACGACAGCATATGTCTCTGCTTGTAAAATAGTTGCTTTGTACCAATGCAATGTCCATGTGTTCTATCCTTAGGGCCAACTACAGAGATACAAGTAGGTCTCCAGAACCTCACAGTCTGCTGCTTTGTTCACCAGGCACCAATGAAATCTATATTTGGCTATCACAGTCAGGTAAATAGTTCCAATTAAATTATTTTATTTTCTGGCTCATCCCCTTCACACTCTCCTTCCACTAAGCTTACCAGTTGTGTTAGAGGATTAGAACACAGCATTTTGTTCTTCCCATCTGGTTTAGCAGCTTGGCAGAAGGGAAAGCAAATATGAGTGCAAGCAGAAAAAGGAAGGATGCACAAGATGCAGCACTGCAACCTCAGAAACCTGTGTCTGCTAAAGCTTCTAGGTTGTTGAAGGGATTTTTGTTCTTTTAAAACTAGTTGAATAAAAAATTTAGGCTTTATTTTTTTATTTAGGAATGGTACTCTCAACAGTTTTGAGAGCAAGAACTTGTATTTAACAAGTGAACCAATGTGAAATTTTGTAAGAGTAATTTGCTTAGGTTATATAAACTAACTTCTTAAAAGTACAGAATTGCCATTTTGTGTAGATACCAATCTGAAAATGCCCACACATACAGGTCTTTCCAAATTTGAGTTCCAATTTTACCACTGACTTATTTTGTGAGGCCTGAGAGCCTCGTTTAAACTATTTCCAGAAGTTAATAACTTGTTTTAGTTGCTTTATTTTATAGATGTAAACAATCATGCCTAACTTCTAAAACTGATTGGCAGGAGTCACTACTCAGCATTTCTTACAACCACCATTTCTTGGTCGTATGTGCTTTTGAAAATGTGAACCTTAGATTCTCATTCCCCAGTTGCAACTCAGACAATACTTACCAATAGTACTGTAACAACTAATTAGTTAAAATTTAAAAGCATACTTAAGGTAAAAGTGTAAGTGTTGTTTACTCAGTAATGAGCCTTCCTGGCTTGTCACACATTCTTGTATTCACTCAATTGCATACAATAGGTTGTAGTGATAAGGAAGGACGGCATTTTTATATATTCTCTAACTAAAATCAACATCTACATAAAATCTTTAGAATTAGCATCATGGCACTTTCCAGTAAGAAAGTGCTGACCAGTTTTGCCAATTAAGTTATGAAATGGCAATGCAAGATTGCCACTGCATTTATGAAATGGCAATACAATACACCCTGCAGAGAACACTTCCTCAAAACAAAACTGACGAAAATAAAACCCTATGTTAAAATACTGTATTTTAATCCTCATCCCAAGAACATGACTGCTTGAACGGGTTCCCCGCTCTTCGTGGGAAGCACCTGGTAGCAGCATTTCATAGTAATGCCACAAAGCCACGGAGCAGAAGCGATCAGCTCCCGCTGCCGGGCAGGGCACGCCGTCCCCCCGCACACCGCCCAGCCCTGCTGCCCGCTCACGCCGGGTTTCGCTCACGTTCCGGAGGGCGCCGGTGTCGCTGCCAGCGGCGGGGCCCTGCTGCCGAGGCAGAGAGGAGAAGCGGAGCGGCCGGCCCGGCACCCCGCGGCTCGGCCCGCCCGCGCAGACCGCTCCGGTGACTCAGGGGTGGCCCAGGCGGGACCGCCGCGGCGCTACGGTGGCGCCGTCGTACCCGGCTTCCTGTGGGGCGCCCCTCTGCTTCCTCCCGGCAGGCCCCGGTTTGTAGTTCGGGGTCCTGCCGCGGGCAGTGAGCTTACCCCGCCCGGCACCAGCAGCTCTGGCCGTCACACCGCTTCCCCCAGTGCGCCGTTACATCGCAGCCTGGGTCCGGCCGCGGGGGGCCGGGCCGCCGCCCGAGCCGCGGACCGAGGGCTGCGGCCGCAGCTGCTCTGACGGCACCGAGCATCGCCAGCGGGGTGATGACCGTTCACATGCCGGGGCTGGGGCTGGTTTTTCAGTCGGCGGCGCCAGCTCGGCCAGCGCGCACCTTGTTGTGTGTGTGCAGCACCCCCGGGTCCGGGCAGCGCCGGCACCGCCCCCTGCACGCGAAGGGCCGCGGCGGCACGCCCCCGCCGCCACACCCCCGCCGCTCCTCGCGCCGTGGTGGCGCGCAG